>JADRCH010000324.1:1207803-1248305 GCA_019843965.1 Rhynchomys soricoides | reverse complement strand
CTTTCTTTCTTTCTTTCTTTCTTTCTTTCTTTCTTTCTTTCTTTCTTGATACTTTATTTACATTTCAAATGTTTCCCCCTTTCCAGATCTCCCCTTTGGAACCTCCCTACTCCCTTGCCCCTCCCCCTGCCTCTGTAAGGGTATTTCCCCCACCCACCCACTCTCTTCTTCCCTCCTTGGCATTCTCCTATACTGGGGCATCTAACACCCTCAGACCCAAGGGTCTCTCCACCCCCTGATGGCCAACAAGACCCTCCTCTGCCACATATGTGGCCAGTACCATAGGTCCCTCCATATGTATTCTTTGGTTGGTGATCCAGTCTCTGGGAGCATCGGGAGGTCAGGCCAGTTGGCACTGTTGCTCCCTCCATGGGGCTGCCAACTCCCTCAAGAGCTCCCATAATTTTGAGCTTAAAAAATATTTATAGTACCAGGGAAAGAGAGAAAGAGAGAGGGAGGGGTTAAAATCTTTGAAATGAAAAAAATCATTCTTTGTTATTAATCAATAACACTTTTGGAAGGAACTGCCACAATGTATTTTATCTGCCACAATGACATTTACATAGACTTTGGAAATAAGCAGAACAGCTCTAAGTGGGTAAAGTGCCTACTGTGTGTTCAGTCACCAGAACATACATAAAAAAGCCTGGTTTGGCAGCTCCCAAAATTAATCCCAGTGCTGGGAAGTTGGAGACAGGGAATTCTGGGCTTGCTGGCTGGCCAGGCTAGCCTAATTAAGGTAAGCTTCAGGCCAGAGACAGCACCTATCCTGAAAACAAGGTGGATAGTTTTCCTGAGAAACATGCAAGCCTCCACATGTACACACATGCACAGACATCTGTACACACATGTGAGGCCGAACACACAAAAACTTGCACATTCCCAAACAAGCAAACAAGCAAAGAGAACACATGTGGACATATTATTCATGCGGGAAATTGTCTGGAGACACTTTACAAAATTCTACCTAATCTATAAATTGGGAACATAGGGCTTTCTTGAAGTTGGTTCTTACCCTAACACATTTAGCACTCATGATACTGTGAGATTAAAATACATGAGCCTGTGGGGGCCATTCCTATTCAAATCACCACACTTCCTTCAGCCGTTCTGGCTCTTCTCTACCTCTTCAGTCATGCCAAGTCCTGCAGTCCCACACTACCCCACATCTCTTGGGTGTTTTCCTCCCATGAAACTCTCTCTCTGTAAATATCTCATTAGCTGATCCCTGTAATTCAGTGCCCAGAAGTTACTACCTCTCTACTGATGCCTTTTGTGGCTTCCTCGCACAGCCTCATGTAGAACTAAACACTACCTCGTGTTTCTCTGTTTTCCCCTCCTTGCCTGTTTGCTGCCTGTTTCTAAAATGTTTGTCCTATGTGAATAGTAACTTGGGAAGCCATAAATCATGCACCTATCACAGAGACCCTCAAATATTGGTAGAGTGCTAAAGAAAATGAAGATATGTTAATACTCTGGTGCAGATGAGGGTGCTATGGGGGAGGCAGAACATTGTCATGAGGAAGAGAGATTCACAAGGCGGTTGATGATGATCTCACGGAGCACAAATAGTAGGCTGTGGCAAATGCTCCTAGGAAGAAGGACTACCCAGCACCACAGGAAAGGAGGTTCAGAGGAAGACATACTGTGTGCAGCTTGGAAGGCCAGAAAGAAAACAGGGAGAACAGAGAAGCTAGAAGTACATGTCATGTAAGCTGGGGCGAGCAACCTAGTCTGAGGGCTGCATCTGGCTAGACAATTGGGAACATTGGTGCCTCACCTTTATGATGGGGAGTTTGAGGAGTCATTGCTTCCCAGAGTCATGAGAGAATATCCCCCTGCATATGTGAATCTGGGAAAGATCAAAATTGAAAACTGGATGAGGAGGTACCTACCTATAATCCCAGCATTAGGGGTGTGGAGACAAGATCAGAAGTTCTGGGGCACTCTTGGTTATATAGCACCTCTGAGGTCAGCCTGGGCTGCACGAGGGTCTGTCTTAACCCAACAGTTTTTGTTTTGTTGGTTTTTTTTGGGGGGGGGTGTTTATTTTAAAGTTCAGTTTGGGGGCTGGAGAGATGGCTCAGTGGTTAAGAGTACATACTGCTCTTTCAGAGCACCTGAGGTCCATTCCCAGCAACAGCTTGGGTGATTCACAACCCTCTGAATCTCCAGCTCCAGGGCAACCCTAGATCTCTGATTACCTTGGACACCTGCACTTGTGTGCACATACCCATATCCCCCCCGCCCCCCAGCACACACATAGGTACAATTAAAAACAGTCTTTTTAAAAACGTATACCATCCACTGAATGCTCATTGCCTTTGTTCCACTGGAAATAGAAAGAGAGTAAGTCTGGGATGGCCTGTGGTTCCAACAGACACTGCCTTTCATCCAGGAGAGTACTATTGAGTCCTTCGCTTTTATGGAAATACCAGACCCTGGGATGGTCATATGGAAAAAGACAGCAGTTTTCAGATGTGTCTTGGGATTTTATTGCTGTTAAGAGACCCCATGACCAAAGCAACTGTTATAAGGGACAACATTTAATTGAGGCTGGCTTAAAGGTTCAGAGGTTCAGTCCATTATCATCAAGGCAGGAAGCATGGCAGCATCCAGTCAGGCATGGTGCTGGAGAAGGAGCTGAGAGTTCTACATCTTCATTCAAAGGAACCCAGGAGCAGACTGTCCTCAGGCAGCTAGGAGGAGGATTTCAAAGCCCACTTCCAAAGTGACACACTTACTCCAACAAGGTCACACCTCCTCCAAGGCCACTCCCTGGGCCAAGCATATTCAAACATAGGTATACAGTGTATACAGGAGTCTATTGCATAAATACTAATTGCTTAGTTTGATATTTGAGTAAATTTGGTTCAAGAGAGGATGCTCATAATTCTAAGATTTCTGTCAATACAGAGGAACACATATTTATACATTTATACAAAATCATTTTCCTGTTATTGGATTTTAATTATATTTTGTTTTGTTTTTTGTTTTTCAAGACAGGGTTTCTCTGCATAGCCCTGGCTGTCCTGGAACTTTTATTGCAGACCTGGCTGGCCTCAAACTCAGAGATCTGCCTGCCTCTGCCTCTGCCTCCTGAGTGCTGGGATTAAATGTATGCACCACTACCTCCTGACTTAATTATGAAATTAACAAGCTTTCTTCCTCCCCCATTTTCTGAAATGTCCAAGAATGGCTCGATGATGACTGCAGAACCATCATATTAATGTGAAGTTGGAACTTCATAAATATCAAATTATTATTCTATTAATAAATTAGCCATTTTAAAAACATGTACTCTTAGTGTTCATTTTTATTTGAACATATAAAACTCAATAATTATAAATAGAATTTGATGTAAAAATTAGAGAAGCAAGCACCTGAACACGGGAAGAACATTTAGAAAAAACTGAAGAGTTAGTGAGTCGCACATATTTTCCTCATGGGGAATCTGGTCTGGTTCTCTGAAGATTAGTAGAAAATGTTTTAAGAGACCAGAACAATTTTTTGGTGCTATGAAAATATTTGCCTTCTGAATAAATTTCACCTGTCTGCTTGCATATGGAATGAAGAGTCACAGAGGGGTTTTCTTCCAGTCTCTTCATTTTTATGAGCCACAATAATGGGGTAAATTTTAAAGAAAAAAAATTATCATTTTCTACCAACTTTCTAGCTTATACTCTGAGGAAGGCTGAGGAAATTTATGGTGGTGTGAATGTTCTCCACTTGGCATCTCCAGCCAAACCTGCCACATGGCTGAGCTGGTTTCCAGGAAAAAGCTAGAAATATGGTGCCATGATAAGTGAGGAAAATGAATCTAATCCCTTAACAAGCTTACTGCTTTTGGGTCCTGGTGGCCAGGGAAGATCAGGATAAACACCGAATGTCAAACAAATCAAAATGAGCCAATTTCCAGGAAAGTAGGGAAGAGTAAAATATTGGGGTACAAGGCTGTGAAGGGCAAAGGAAATTCTGTGCCTGCTACATGGGGGCAGTTAGTCAGATGGCAAGTGAAAGAAGTAACTTGGTCGGGCACTAGCATGTCCTGGAGTAGCAAAGCAGTCTGGTGGTAGGTGGGTCTGTCCCAGTGAAAACATCTGTTCTGTATGTTGTAGCAGGAAGTATTTAAAAAGGTATATTTCACAGCATGTTCCCGAGCTACATCCAGGTTCTCTCAATCCCTGCAGGCTGGCCAGCATGCACTGTCGGACAATGGCCAACCTGCTTTCATCTCATGGAGTTCTGACTTAGAGCTGCACAACCTCTCCACTCAGCTCACTAGGTTCCCACTGGCGGGTCTCTACCATGCCAGCCCATGCTTCAATACCCCCATGGCCTCTGTGATGCACATCAAGCAAACCCACGCTTTGCTGCTGTACCTTTCTCTTTGGAACCCAGACAAGCTGCCGCATGAAGGAAAACGCAACACAAACTTAGTTCATAAACAATGATAACTCAATCTCTGGGAGCATCAACTAAAACCTAATCTTGTAAACCTTATCAAAATCTGACTCCTTTGGTGGTGAATCCTTGTGGATCTGCCATGATACCAGGAGACTCTACTAGCTACATCTTACCTATCTCAGTGCCCCAAAGAGGCTCTCCCTCTCTCCTGCTCCTCTCTTCTCCTCCTTCGACCTGGAAGTCCCTCTTTACGTGCCCAGTGATTGACTCTTTTATTCATTAGGAGATTGGTAGTAGAGTCAAAAAGGAAGATATGAAAAGGGCCTGGGAAACCCAATACTGTGCTAATGGCTTTTAAGATGGAAGCCAGAGCCTGAGCCTATGAACACTGTTGGGGTCTAGGAGTCACCTCACAAACCACGTGAACACCAATCTCAGTCAGACAGGGATGCTTTATTGAATGTACACCCTAAGATTGATAGATCAGGGCCATAGCTCAGAATTCTGGGGCTGAGGCGATGACCCCGAACATTTTTCTATATCAACTTACAAAAGCTAAAACCACAAAAACTATAACAAGCTCATATGCAGGTGCAAGAAATGGTGCCTGTTGGTCAGCTCTGACTCAAGCCATTTTGGACATAACAGTTCATATTGACCTTTAATTTGATGGGTCCTATGTAAAGCTTTGTGGAATTTCTTAAAATTAATAAACCCCACACAGAACACAACAGGGTATGTGGTCGGTCAGCATTACCTTGAGCTCTGACTCAAGTTATTTTTCTGTGTCAATGATTGGCAGGCATATTACAGCAACAATATAAAATATCTGGCAGGCATGGAACAAAATGGCTACAGCTATGCTAGAGGGGCAGACCTCAACAAACACATACTTCTAGGAGTGGAGGAGGCTAGGATGGGTTCTACACTAGATTCTTTGGTGGTAGTAGGACCCTACGGGCCCCATACTTTGTGTCCAGAAAACTATTTAGTATTTTGACTTCTAAAACTATGATATCAGAAATGTGTCTTGTTTTAAGCTACAACTTTTGAAAGTTTTTTTTTGCTTGCAGCCCCTTTTTGCTTGAGAAAAATTTTTGAAGATAATTTTGTAATTATATTTATGTACCGAAAACTTAGTGTACATTTAACCGATTTTAATCTCGACTTCTTTACCTTTGCCTTTTCTAGCTTGGCAATGCGAGCCACAGACTTAGGACCCAGGACATTGCCTCCCCAGTGGCAGTGGATCTCGTCATATCTGTCATTATAATTGGTCCTAATAGCTTCCACCAGTTTAGCCAGAGCACCCTTGTCTTCCAAGTTAACCTGTGTGAAGGCAACAGTGGTGCATGTCTTCCTGTGGACCAGGCACACCAGCCTAGCCTTTCCCTTGATGATGCAGTAGGGCACCCCCATCTTTCGACACAGGGCAGGCAGGAAAACCACCAGCTCAATGGGGTCTACATCATGGGCCATCACCACCAGCTGAGCCTTCTTGTTCTCCACCAAGATGGTGACTGTATTGACTCCTGCTCGGATGACAGGTGGTCTCTTAGTTTGGATGTCCCCTTTGCCAGCAGCTTTCTTCTCAGCTGTGGCCAGTAGCCTTTGCTTCTTCTCTTGCTTTGTCTCTGGCCTGTACTCGTGGGCAAGTTTAAGCAGCTGAGTAGCTGTTTGCCTGTCCAGAGCCTGGGTGAACTGGTTAATGGCAGGAGGTACTTTGAGCAGCTTATAGAGGATGGCTCTTTGCCGCTGCAGCCTGATTTAGCGGGGGCCATTTGACGAAGCGTGTTAGATCTCTTTTAGGCTGGATGTCCTGCCCAATGCCTTTCTTTGGGCATCTCGCTCGGCTGGTGGAGAGAGAAAGAACAGGGAATTGTGGGTGCTAAGCTTGAGAAATTTTTATGTGACCCTAATATACAGCCCATAAAATAGATATCAAATAAAACATTTACTGATAGTAAATCATAAAGAATATAATTTACAACAATTCTTCAGTAATTTTTGTATTTATTAAAGACAAAAGTAAATTTGCATACTAATGAGATGAATGTGTTTATTATTTTTATGTAAAAATGTAAATCTTGAAGAAACATTCAATACTGCAGCACATGAGAGTCTTGAATGTTTCTTCAGAGTAGGTCAATATTTTGAATTTTGTGATCTGATCATCAATGTTGAGAATGCTACTTTTCGTAAATATATAAGACAAAATGGCAGAGGTATGTTTAAGTCCATTTCAGAGCCAAAATTGATTGAATAATTTACTCAAGCCAGTGACTCAACTATTAATTTTTAAAATAAAAATTCTAGCAAAACACAATCCTAAGATAAACTAATGACAGGGAATGACTTTAGGAACATATTCAAAATTTTGTTTTCACACATAAATCACTGTTTCTTTAAGAACAGAAAACCTTGTATATACATTACAACACTACAATTCGTAACATACCTTAGTATTGAATCTGAGAGGAAGTGCTTTTAGGCATTTTCTTTGATGTTAGATCCCACAAAGACATGCACAGTAGATGGCATTTATGCTGCATATCCAGTACTAACCATGGTGAAGTTGTGTACTTCAACACAAATGGTCACTGAAAATAATACCTGAAATCATTAATTTTTGGTCATTGCACATTCGAAACTCTCAGCTCCTTCTGTAGCATCTTGTCTGCCTGGACAGCACCATGGTTTCTGCCATGATGAATGGACTGAACGTCTGAAAGTATAAGCCTGCCCCAATTAAATGTTGTCCTTTGTATGAGTTGCCTTGGTCATAGTATCTCATCATAGCAATGGAAACCCTAACTAAGACAAAAATTGGTACCAGGTATGGGGTGTTACTGTGATAGGCCTGACCATGTTTTTGTTTGGAGGAATGTAGATTTTGGGACTTTGGATTTGGTAAGCCATGGAATGCTTCAAGTGGGACTTGATCCTCGTAGGAATATGGAAGACATAGTTCCTATGATGTTTTGGTCAAGAATGTCGCTGCTTTTTGCCCTTGTCTGAAAAGTCTGCCTGAAGCTAAGGTAAAGAGATTTCAATTAATTGCATTGGCAAAGGAAGTCTCAGAAAAGTCCAGCATAGACTTTATCCTTTGGTTTATTCTCATGAAGTGCATTTTGATCAAGTGTAGCAAGCATAAAAAGGAAAAGTACAAAATGTATGGTTCAAATAATAAAAGGGCACCAGGAAGTGTATCAGAGCTAAATTCTGTATTTGAGGAAATAAACAAAGTAAGGGAGTGGTGTAAGATCCCACCCTGGTAAGCTTATTGTTTATGCATTTGCCATTAACCAAGGAATAGTTATATCATGTTACATGTTATTATTACTTGATTATTGTTTTTCATTTGGACTTGTAATCTGGAAAGAACTACAGTCCAGAAATGAAGGACACAGAATTTTAATCCAGATCTTGAGGAATGAAAAGCTTAGGTCCAAGCATGGCAGTACACATGTTTAATCCTAGGAGACAGAGGCAAGCAGATCTCTGGATTCAAGGCTAGTCTGATACGAAGGAAGTTCCAAGTAGAAAAATGCTTAGGTGTGGTGATACATGCTTTTAATTCCAACATTCAGGAGATAGGGCCATGCAGATAGCTGAGCTCAAGTTCAGTTTACAGAGCAAGTTCCAAGACTGTGAAACGTAGGCAGTGACAGATGTAATAGAACAAGGGGACCGTGTTCCAGCTTCAGCAAGCAGCAGAACTTGGCAACATTAGCCATGTGGCTCTGGCTGTAGAGTCAATAATAGATGTGACTACTGAAAAAGTTGATGTAGGTTACATGGAGCTAAAAAATTAGCAGTGGTTAACAAGAGGCCAGCATCACTGAGGTAAAATCTTCTGGGAAATGTTTTCTGAGATCACAAAGAAGCTGTGTTCCAGGGATAGCCATCCTGCAGCTGGACTTGATAATCTGTAAGAGTCACCCAGGTGGTACTGGATTTGAAGGTATAAAGGGGTCATGAAGAGCAGCTGAGGCTTGACACTATGAGAGGTCAGGGAAAATGCAGCCTCAGTTGCAATTGAGGGCCAGGACAAAAGGGGTCATGTAAAGAAGATGAGGCTTATCACCATGAAGAGAGTCTATAAAAGGCTATTGGTGAAGCCTAGTTGCAGTAGACGACCCCAGCATATTGGAGATGCCAGTACCATGGGATGATCACCAAGAACAGCAGCAGCAATGGAATGGAGTCAATCAGAGCCTAGAGTGCTGCTGAAGGAAGAGATAAGAGACATGACCCAAGCTCTTTGGAAGAGCACAGAATATTATGTGTAGATCTCAGTCACTGGAACAAGAAGCTTTAAACTTGAAGTTGCCTTGGATACCCCAAGATGTTAGAGATTCCAGAGCCATAGTCTGTCTGCTGAGGAAAGCTGCTAACGGGGAGTGGCTGCGGTCAACAAAGATGAAAGGGGTCACCAAGAGTACTTTTACATCAGACATAGAAATGTAGAGTTGGAGTTTGTCCAGCTGGTTTTTGATGTAGCTTTGGTTTAATATATGCTCATTATGACATTTTGGAATGGTAATGTATAACCTGTGGTGTTGGAGGTATGTGATCTGCTTTTTGATTTTGATTTTATAGGGAATTACAGTTACGTGATTGGATAAATCTCAGAAGTGACTTTGAACTTAGGACTTTTAACATTGTTGAGACTGTTGTAGACTATGGGACTTTTGAAGTTGGACTAAATGCGTTTTCCATTATGCTATGTTTACGTATGCCCCCCACCCCCCGTAGACTCCTGTTTTCACAAGCCTGTGGAGGCCAAGGAGTAGAGTGTGGTGGTTTGAATATGGCTTGGGCCAGGGAATGGCACTATCAGGAGTTGTGGCCTTGTGGGAGGAAGTGTGTCATGGTGGGGGTGGGCTTTGAGATCCTCCTTCTAGCTTGGAAGACAGTCTGTCCTTGTTGCTTTCCGATGAAGATGTCTATCTTTGTTAGGGTTTCATCGCTGTGGAGAAATACCATGATCAGGGCAACTCTTATATCAGCCAATGCCTCCTCTAGCTAGACCTCATAAACGAAGGCCCAGATACTAACATGGAGCCCTTGAGTATTCTACCTCACAGTGCCCACTGCTCATGTACGTTATCCCTGATCTGTACTCTCACTTTGGTTTACCCTTGTAACCTGTATGTGCTCTTTTCTTTTAACTCTTAGAATAAGATACCAATAACCAGGAAACATATGGCAGAAACCCCATTCTCAAATATAAAAAATACTATGTACATATTATAGAGGCACATATGTTCTATGGAGCTAGTTTCATGGAAATACTAAATGCAATGAGTTTGAACAAAATGGTGGTTTGAATGTGAATCATCCTACAGTCCAAACTCCCAGTAAATGTTTCTATCTAAAGTAGACCTACTCTAACGTTCTTTTCAGTGTCTATATTTTTCTGCTGTTAGTAAAGTTCTTAGTAGTTCTGAGACCTTCAGATTTAATTAGCTAGACTTCAGAAAGTGTTGTGTGAACATTTCACTTTGCAGATGTCACGAGAAGCTTTAAAACCAAACAACCAAGCATGATCACACAAGGCTAGCACTTGGAGACTGAACCAGGACAATTGTGAATTTGAGGCCAGGCTGTGCCACACAGAAAGATTTCATCTCTAACAAACAATAAAGGAAACAAACAAACATGGTAAACATTACAGAACTATACGTGTATCAATATCAGCTGAGGAAGCTGGGTTGTTGTCACTGCTGCTGTTGTTTTGTTTAGGTGATCACTGAGTTGAAACCATGGCAAATGTGGTAGTGAGAGAAACATGTCCCTGGTGCATGAATGGGATGTGAGATGCTACTTGAGAAAAGCATTGAACTGTGGTTCCAGAGAGCCTGTCTTTATCTCCATGGGTCAGATTTCTAGATTTCCTTTAACAGAAAAATAAACAGGAAAAGATTTAATGAATGAAATAGGCAGGGCCAGGGGAATTTCTGGAGGTATGTTTCTATTCTTGCTTTAATTTAAAAAAGAAAAACAAAACCAAAATTATCCCTTTAAAAGTTTTCCCTTGGCTCCTTGCAATTCTGTGATTTGAGAAAGGGTCCTGTTGAGCACTGTATTAGTGGCTTCTGTGTCATTGTGACAAAACACCCAAAATAAACCTCTTAAAAATGGGAATTTTAGAGCCAGTCAGTGGTGGCGCATGCCTTTAATCCCAGCACTTGGGAGGCAGAGGCAGGTGGATTTCTGGGTTCGAAACCAGCCTGGTCTACAGAGTGAGTTCCAGGACAGCCAGGGCTACACAGAGAAACCCTGTCTCGAAAAGCCAAAAAAAAAAAAAAAGGGAATTTTAGGTCATTGCTTCAGAGATTTCAGTCTATCATGGCAGAGATAGCATGCTTAGAATCTCATATTGTGAAGATAGGAAGCAGAGCAGAGCAAGGGATGGCCTCCTAGGACCTGCCTCGGTGAACCACTTGATCTAACTAGGCCCTGCTTTCCACAGATTTATTGTCTTCTGATAATCCATTCAATTATAGCTCCATCAACAGGTTAAATGCATTAAGTCAGAGCCCTTGTTTTCTAACTATCTCTGCAAATAGACATAGCCAGAGATGTTTTTATTAAACTCCTTGGCATTTCTAAATCCAGCCAAGTAAACAACCAAAATTCATACTCATCTCAATGAATCTGAGTTCCTAGAAACAGGGCCTCATCCCACAGGAATGTGGTCCGGGAGTGTGTGAGTGAAAAAGGCTTTGTGAATTTACACCAACTGCATCATGGATCCATACTTCAGGTATCAATCTTTTAGCTACATTTACCACTCTGTGTAGAGGCACCCCAACCCTTTTCTGTTTCCAACTCGATTCATGTTCCATTCAGTCTGTTCTGGGATATTGTTCTCTGGTGTCTTCATATTTATCATTGGTCTTAAAAATAACCCACTACTGTGTGAGTGAGGTTGTTTCATGCTTTTGTATAATTTATAGATGTCGAGGAACAGAAAATTTATTAGGCGATTTATTCAAAGCAGTTCAGTGAGTAGCTGATCTCAGATTCAAACACAGTTGTGTTATGATAGATATTTAATACATATACACAAAATATAAAGTATTAAAATAGAACGTATCTGCAGTGAGCAGGGGCTGGACAGCCTCTGACACCGTGCTTTTCAGTTGTAACTGATGTTGGTTCTGGAGATGCTAATCCTGAACTACACCATTATGGCTATAGCAAGTACACTTGTACTAGCTGCCCAACCCATCCAATACTTTGAAACATTTATTTTCGTCTGTTTTTAAACTTGTAGTCTAAAATAAATACCTCTACAATGACATTGTCATTGACATTTGACATACTGGCCAAACCTTAGGAACATAAGGTTTTTACTTCATCTTAAAAGTTGGAGCCCATCATTTAGGGAGGTCAGGACAGGGACTCAAGACTGTAGCCTAGATAGGAAACAAAGCAGAAGCCATAGAGAAGTGCTACTTACTGGCTTTTCCCTCATGGATTGCTCAGACTTCTCTCTTATAATAATACCTAGGACCATCTGCCCTGAGCTGGTACTCCTCACAGTAAGCTGGTCTTTCCCATGTCAATCACCAATCAAGAAAATGTTCCCACAAGCTTGCCCACAGGCCAAGGCTCTCTCGCATTCTGGAGCCCAGCCTAGCTTGAAACTCACTATGTAGTCTAGAGCAGCCTAGAACTCTTCCAACTTCTGCCTCCAGAGTGTTGCAATTGCAAGAGGGAGGTGATGTGTTTATAAAATGATAAAGAGGTATGCGATATGTCCTATGGAGGGGTAGTCAAGTATGGGGGAAGGAGGTGCCTCAGCGGGCCCATGCCAAGGCAACCCTTCCCCTAGAGTTCATTCAGGGCATGGGGAAAGAGAAAGAGGCAAGAGATCAAGAGAGAGAGAGAGAGGTTGGGGCAAGCAGCCCCCTTTATAGTGGGTCAGGCCTACCTGGCTGTTGCCAGGTAACGGTGGGGAGGAGCATAGCTGGCAATAGCTAGGTCTGGCAATAGACAGAATGCTAACAGGAGGTAACTACCACACCCTGTTAAACTTCTTTTTGTCAACAGAATGACCCATAACACAGTTCAGTGAAAAGATACAGGATAAAACAAAGTGCTTGGTGTTCTGTTTTCCCCTCCCAGGTGTTAAGCATCAACACACAAAACCCCAAACAAAACACACTTACCAAATTAATGGTTCCAACTGGAGCATCTACTCTTCCTTCTGTTTTGAAATAACCGATTTGAAGGGGGTTGCCAAACCAGTGCAGATAGGTGGCTCACTAACCCAGTTGTGGACTATCTGTAGTATGGTTTTAGACAGTCGTGACATATTGGTATACCATACTGAAACCTAACTTGTTTTATGCATGCTCGGTTGCATGAGTGTGTCCATAACCTTATGTAGTTTTGGAACTGTATGCATTCATATGGAACCATCACTCATAAAATATAGCACTACTCCTTCTGGCTTCACTCCAGCCCAGCTCATAGTCCTGCCCCTTCACATGTATTCTTAGACCATAGATTCAGGGTACATGGCACAAGCGTCATCACAAAGCCTTTATAGCTTGCTGATACCTGGAACTTGCAAGGAATTACTGATTCAGTGTGTCTAGTATACACCTCCCACTCTGTCCTTTGTATGTTTAGATTTTCCCAAGAACCTCTACTGAGTTCTCTTCTACTAATTTCTGTGGGCATTTTTACCAATGCTCACATCATTTAGCCTTCAACTCTAGTCATCTTTTGGACTTCTCCAGTCTTCAGTCTTGGGAGAAGGTTTATAAAGCATTATCTGCTCCCATCACTAACTGTTCACAGGACTATAGTGGCACTGATCATGGGGGCCAAGTACTGAAGAGCCAGTGAGAGCCTGGCAGATGGGTTGGGGGCTTCAGGGTCCCCACAAACGTTGACATTGCCCATCTTTTCCTAGATAAAGAGAAACTGTTTCTGCACCTTTGTGTCTATGTGACCCTGCCCATCTGCCGTTCAGATGGCTGTGTCTGTCCCATTCATGCAGGAATTCTTGGTCTACTTCTCTCTGCTGTGCAGGTGTCCTATGACCCCTGTTCTTCCATCTTATACTTAATGCCCCTATATCATCTCAGAGTTTCAGAAATAGATAAGCAGCAAAATTGTCAACTCTAGAAGAGATTAAAACTTTGCTGCAAGGAGCTTGTCATGCTCAAAAGAGACTGGGAGCTCTGACAAATTTAAAAAAAAAACCTATTCATATACATCTCTAATAGCAGCTGCTTCCTGGGTTGGTGTGACAGGCAGAAGCAGGGCAAATGTCAAACTACCAATGATAGTGACAATTCAGTGGGGCCTCCATTCAGCAACCGCTTAAAATTCTTTTGCATAATTATGCGAATCTCTCTTTAAAAATATGTACATATTAGTTTTAGCACAAGTAATGATAGCTTTTCTGACATAGGATGTCTTTGGTTTTTCTCAATAAATTGCTATTTTTTATTTTTTTATTATGGGTTTTGGAATGAAGATTGATTTTTGAACCATTTTGGGGGATAATAGCTGACTTTTGTGCTACTGTGCCATTGCACAGCTTCCATTTTGATAATTAAATATAAACACGCTCCCTCCGAAGAATACAGTCACTTAAAATACAGCTTCATTAATAATCGATTTACATTATGGAATCTCTGCGCATGGAAACGACAGCCTCCCAAGGCTGTCATGACACTGTCAGTCTTGTAAAGCAGGTAAGAATTACTTCCTGAGCTCCAGAGTCACAAATAGCAATGGTTTCCTTGGAGACTCAGCTGCAAAGCTGTGCACTGCGCCTGCAGGACTGGCCTTCCCAAATGTGGGGGTAGTCTCTCTCTAGGGGTGAATTGGGCTTCCTAGACTGAGAGATGCTGAGCTCCGTCCTAATAAGGACACTAGGTGATGTTGTCAGGGGACCATGTGGCATGGGATATATGCTCTCAGCAGGGTAAAGGTGCCCCAATATTCAGAATATGGATTATGTGGCAGGCAGAGCCACACATGTGACTTAGGAGACATGTTCTCAGCAGGGTAGAGGTGCCTAATGTTCAGGGCTATGGGTTATGTGGCAGGAAGAGCCAGGGCCATGGGTAGCTTGGTTTGTAGCATTAAGCAGACAGAGAGCAGCAAGCTCATTATGAATGTGTCACCTCAGAGGAAAAGCCTCAGGATGTTTTTTGACAGACAACTGCCAAGTCATTAGGTAGAGGGATACTCTGGAAAAGGACATAAGAACAACACAAGTCACTTTTTAAAGGGACATCTAATGATTCTGGACTTTGCTTCTTTTGGTACTGTTTTATTTGTGGAACTAAACAAACATTTAATATTTGAGGGTTCAGAAAATTACCTTTGAGTGTGGTAACTGGAATGGCAACATACACACACACACACACACACACACACACACACACACACACGTCACTCATGCCTTTCATAGCATCCTTGGCAGGGAAGGTATAGGTTTATAGGCAAGATCTAAAGGAAACTCTGACATGAGATGTTTACTGCTGGTCTCTATTGCCTATTACCTAGGGGAGTGACAGATGCCAGAGTTCAAGAGGAGACGGCAGTTTGAGACTGGGTCTAGATGCTGAGGAGACAAGGAACACTATAACTTCTGCATAAAATGGGTGCATATAAAATCTACCACTAGGAAAGATGGATTCTTCAAAAATCTAATGTCTTCAGACTGGAACTCCTCAAACTATATGGGAATATATTACTGAATAAAGGCAGGGTCATGAAAAAAAATCTAGCAACAGTGAAAATTTTTCTCAATATGAAACTACCAAAAGTTAAATTGAAATCAAAGGTAATGAACCTGACGTGGCTCTACCGGTGCTGGCCTGTGTTGTAATTGACTGCTGCCTTGGTTCTGCAGACAGTAGGTGTGCTTTGTGCTGCACTGGCTGTCACACCAGGACACACTGAGGACTGATTATCTAAACTCTTCAGCTCAGATGTAAGTCTGCTGAATGAAGTTAGTTGCAGTGTCTTTACTGTTTATATAAGGCTGCTCCTCTTTACAGACACATGACAGTGTGACTACGGAAAACAGAAGTTTTAAATTTCCCTACTATCATTCTTTAGCATGTCAGTGTCAAGTTGTATCTTTGGATTGTGTTGTGCTAAAAATTCGATTACAAAAAACTGTTGTTTGAGTTGATGATTTGAGTTTTAAAAGTCTGCTAAATGAACTTCAGTTTGTGATTAGGAGAAATTTTCCAGCAGCTTCTGATACAGTGCTAAACACATTTCTGCCACGTTGTACTATGCATTTCTGCTATGTGCTGGGCTCAGCAAAGGCAATTATAAAATCAAAGTACTGACCAATTCTGCAGACTTTTGTAGAAACTCTGTGTCCTGCAGGATCAACTATTCAGTTAAGATTTTAGATTTTATGTAAAAATAAATAAGCATATCTACCTTATTAGTAAGTAAATTTTCTTTAATCTCCAATAAACAAATGTAAAAATAAATGCATCCCAAAGATTTAGTTTAAAATACAAGTCCTTATAATTATCAGTTAAGGTTTTATCTACATACCCATTTTAAATATCTGTATACCAAAGTCATGTGAACATTCTCAAGCCAGGTTTGGGAGTGGAAAGGATTTAAGAAGCCTGATGAGGCAGAAGAGTCATAGGTCAGTAGTTGTTTTTTCACTCAAGTTCACAGTTAACTCTGCCTACTTCACAGCAAGTACTGAGTAACAAAAGGTGGGGGAGATGAGTCATCAGCTTCACCTAGAAGCTGATGTCCCATATTACTGTTTACCTGGAAGACTCATCTTTATTCAGTAACCATGTAAGCTAAGTCATGTAATGAGAGATAATTTTTAATAGTTTCTATATTATATTTTTTCTTTAGATTATGTTCATTTCCTTAGGAAAGATGATTCAAATGGATTTAAGATATCTATTCCTTGGAATGAATATATATTGTATATGTAATGCATATCTATATTCTATATTATTATATTTATATTATATATTACAAATGTATATACATATATTATGTATATATTGTATACTGCTACACAAATATATGTCTCCATGATTTCTTTGTATTGGTGTTTGTAGACTGATCTTGAACTCAGAGATCTACATGCCTTTTTCTCCTGAGTTCTAGGATTAAAGGTATGTATAATCATGCCTGGACCTAAGCTTTTCTTTACCTTTGCACAAGATCTTTAAGTTTTGAATTGTAGTTCAGTCCAGATACAGTCAAGTTGACAACTGAGAATAGCTATCACACTCCATGGCTTGATCAGTCTGATTTTTTATACAATCCAGGACAGCCATGGGGGTGGGTAGCACCTCACACAGGGACCTGGGTCCTTCCACATCAATCATCAATTAAGAAAATGTCCCCTAGGCTTGCCTAAATTCCAGTCTTATGGAGGGTTTCTTAACTGATGTTCCCTTTTTCCAAATGATGCTTATTAGTCTCTCGTGGACAAACACTAACCAGAACAGCATTTTTGAAAAGCTCACTGATGGTCATGGTAGTAAAGATCATGTGCCTTGACAGCAGGCTGGATGGACTTCAACCAATGACTTCAGTTGTGTGGATAGAGATAATTCTGTTAGACATAGTTTTCTCATCTGAAAATGGGTTTTAATAAGCTTTACTTACTTTTTATAGGAACTGATTGAAAAGAATACTGAAGAATAAAGATCTTAGTATACATACAGTTTATAACAACAGCCATTCACTGAAAGATCAGTAGAATTTTACATTTGTGACTTGTCTGTATTTAATATTTATACACATATCAAGCCAGGTATGGTGGTGCATGCACTTGGAAGGCAGTGACAGATGTATCTCTGTGAGTTTGAGGCCAGACTCATCTACATAATGAGTACCAGAACAGCCAGAGCTCCACAGTGAGACCATGTCTCAAAAACAAAACAAAACAAAAAAACCAAAGAAACAAAACATAACAAAATTATATGTACATTTTATCAATTTTTCTAAGGTGTTTAAAAGTGTCTATTGTCAATATACTTATTCTTACAGTTTACATTTAAAGCTACATTTTGACTGCACTATTTTGACTTTACTTGACTTTAAAAGTTATGAACATAGGGGCTAGAGAGGTGGCTCAATGGCTAAGAGTATTTGCTGCCAATGCAGAGGGCTTGGGTTCAGCTTCCAGGTGGTTACTCACTGTACTGGCTAGTTTTGTGTGTCAACTTGACACAAGCTGGAGTTATCACAGAGAAAGGAGTTTCAGTTGAGAAAATGCCTCCGTGAGATCCAGTGGTAAGGCATTTTCTCAATTAGTGATCAAGGGGGGAGGGCCCCTTGTGAGTGGTACCATCTATGGGTTGGTAGTCTTGGGTTCTATAAGAAAGCAGGCTGAGCAAGCCAGGAGAAGCAAGCAAGCAAGCAAGCAAGCCAGTCAGTAAGTTACATCCCTCCATGGCCTCTGCATCAGCTCCTGCTTCTTGACCTGCTTGAATTCCAATCCTGACTTTCTTTCGTGATAAAGAGCAGCATGGAAGTGTAAACTCAATAAACCCTTTCCTCCTCAACTTGCATCTTGGTCATGATGTTTGTACAGGAATAGAAACCCTGACTAAGACACTCAAAATCATCCTCAAGTCCAGTTCCAGAGACTTCAGTGAACTCTTCTGACATCTATGGGTACCAGGCACACATATAATGTGTATAGCATACACACAAGCAAAACATGCATATACATAAAATAAATACTTTTTTTAATTGTAAATATCTTTATTAAACAGCCCTGCACAACTGATTCATTGTAGGGGTTAGTTTGCCAAGCGAGCCAATATTTATTAGATGCCAAGTTGATGAAATGACCTCTACAGTTCATACTTTCAAATATTGTCTTTGTTGAGACAATACTTACTGATCACTGTGTTACAGGAACAATATGCTGGATCTTCTGGATCTTTCTTAAGACATATTTGTCATACTATTATCTTCATCATCACCACAGAATTATTTTCAAATAAAATAAAGATCATATTTTTCACTTGGAGAGTTTCTATGAGAGTCAGGAAATTTTAAATCATATCACCTGATTGTTTAGACATGGTAGGCCAGCATATGCTAACGTTCCAAATATATGTATTTTGCCTGTGTAGATCTGTGCATATTTATGTTTCCTACCTGGCCCAGAGCCATACTCTTCTGAAACTCATCGAGTACCTGAGTGACGTTCCTACTGCTGTGATAAAACACCATGGCCAAGACAACTTACAGAAAAGGGATTTATTTTGGCTTATGGTTCCAGAGGGATGGGGTCCATGATGATAAAGTAAGGTCCTGGTGGCAGGAACAGGAAGATGGGGGCTCCTGTGAAGCAACAAACAGGAAACAGTGAGCATGAACTAGAAATGGTGCAAGTCTCTAAACTCCCAAAGCCTGCCCCAGTGACACATTTTCCTCAGTGAGGTCTCTTTTGGCTGTCCTAGAACTCACTATGTAGCCCAGGCTGGCTTTGAACTCACAAGTACTGGGATTAAATACATGCACCAAATTCTACTGTCTTCTAGGATCTAAGCTGCATGCTAATGAGAGCAAGGGACAATTGTGTGCTAGTCTTAGCTCTTAGGGTGAACTATTATAGTGGGCAGAGTAATATACAACACTTTTCTTTCACAGGGAGTATGTGCCAGGTCAAGCCAAGAAGAGGAGTGGGAGAGCATGTCGTCATTTCCCCCTAAATGGGGTTGAAAATCTCTTAGTGATCTTGGCCTGAGCTCTCCATGCAAAGCTTCTGCGTTTAATGACCAAGTTACTTGAACAGATTTGTTCACTTTCCATTTTCACAGTTGCTGGGGAAAGTGAAAGACCACCCAAACTCTTTGACAATCTTCCTACTGAAAATGGAGGTGTAGTCCACTCTCCTGAAATGCCTGCTACAGCGGTGTTGGGATGGGCTTGTGAAACCAGGTCCCAGGAAGTCTTAAGCTCTTTCAGAATCTAACTGCCGCTCTGTGGGGCAGTGGTCATGTGTCCAGACTCAGTCAGGGTGTGTTTCCAGATGACACCCAGCATCAACTGACCATCATGGAGATGGATATTATCAGAGGATGAAAAACAAAACAAACAAACAAAAGACAAGAAAAGGAACAGAGAAGAATCTAGACTTATGCTGTAAGGCATGATAGGGCTTAGGTGGCTATAACCTGGTTGAAGTTTTACATTTTTCTCTCTGGTATTAGGGACTGAACACTGCAAACAAACACTATTCCCCTAAGCTCTGTCCCCAGCCCTCCTTTTCATTTTTAAAAATTTCACATAAGATCTCATTAAGTTGCCTAAACTGACCCTGAACCTGCTATTCTCCTGCCTCAGGCTTTCAAATAGTTAGGCTCACAGACCCCAAACACCAGGTCCAGCTTGAGTTTTACTTCTGAATCGTTCACTATATAGAAAAGGGGTTGGGACACTTGTTAAAACTAAGCTTGAAAAGGTAAGGTTCATAGGTTAAAAGAGCACCTTTTTAGGTTCACATTTCATCATTATAGAATAGGTGTCAGTACCTATGTTTACTTTTTGTACAAACTTCCCACTAAATACCCCACTCAACATTTACTAAACCCGGTGTAGTAATTTGAATGATTATGCCTCTCCACTGCCAGATAGGCTTATCTATTTGAAAAATTTATTTCCAGTTGGTGAGGTGTTTAGGAAGGACTAAGAGCGTGGCTTTCTTGGAGGAGGTGTGTCACTGGGGGTGGGCTTAAAAGCCCACCCTAGGCCCAGTCTTTCCCTCTGCCACTTGGTTGTCTGTCAGACATAGGCTCAGCTGCTTCTCCAGCACCGTGCCCATCTGCTGCTGTCTTATTCTCTTCCATGATGGGCATGGACTTCCCCTCTGACACTGTAAGAAGGCCCCAATTAAATGCTTTCTTTTGTTAAGTTGCCTTGATCACAGTTGTCTCTTAACAGCAGTAACAGCAACTAAGACAATCAGAGATACTAATGTTTATTGTCATATTATCAATGGGAAGCCAGAGTGCTCTTCCAAAAACCATACAAGTGGAAGTCACCAAGACAACATTCCAATTCAAGAATGCCTAACTCCTGTTTACACCTCCCCCCCCCCCCCCCAAAAAAAAAAAAAAAGAAAAAAAAGAAAAATGGCTAGTTAGGTCCTGGTAGAGGCTGAGTGCTTACCATCACCTCCACTTCTATCTGCTGCAGCTTCTAGCTATGCTGTCTCCATAAGCAATGGTATCTTCTGCAAGAGCCCTGACTGCTCCATATCCACAGAACACAATATCCTGTTAAAATGTCACTCAATTAGGTAAGCACCTGAATATAGCAAGACAATAGAAGGGAAGTGGAAGTCTTCACTCTTTGGGCTCATAAGCAAATGTTTTACTTTTCTTAGGAACATCAGCAGAAAACTAATTTAAAGAACCCTGGTATAAACAGTAATCAATTATCTACCACATTCAAATAACAAATGCTATAGGACGCAAAGCCTGTACCCATAAATTGTCTTTACCGCTAGAGGTGTCTCTGAGGCACAGGATAAGGCTTGGTCATAACTAATTTAAAGGAATATCTGAAGACATAAAATGGGAACTCTGACCACATTCCTGGGCATTTGAATCTTAAGATTGTGCTAGGATAGGTCATGGTAAAATGGTCAAGATCTAAAGTCTGAAAAACTGTACAATAGTCTTTCTAGGTGAGAAAAGTCATTCTCAGTGAGGTTTGGTGACTAATAAAAGCACACCAAGTGCTAAGTGCCCAGGTCCCCTGTGATCAAACTCTTATCCAGGGTTACTTCTCATTTAATCTATGCAGGTTCTGAGAGCAAATAAGATTGTGTTCCTCTCAAAGTAAGGAGCCCATCTCAGTGTCCTTCACTTTCCATTCTTCCTCATCTCCACCCACAGCACCTGGCAAGTAATAAGGCCTTTACTTGCTGCTGAAAGGGTAGCAACTGACAATTAAAATTGCTGATACCCAGGACTTTCTGCTTTTTTTTCCACAACCCATTCGTAATTCTTTCTATCTCCTATAGAGTTCCTATGATCTACAGGTGTTGTACAGGAAACAATCAGAACCCAAGGTGTGTTCCACAGATCGTGGAAATGACACATTGGGGTGCAAACCTTCACCAGCAGCCACACAGTCTTGAGCAGTAGGAGCTTTCTGTGATCTATGTTCCTTAATTCATCCTGAGATGTATACACTTTACAACTATTTATTAATGTACCCTTATTGCCTAGAAATCATACTCTTCCATGTTAAAAAATG
Source organism: Rhynchomys soricoides (assembly GCA_019843965.1). Lineage (NCBI taxonomy): Eukaryota > Metazoa > Chordata > Mammalia > Rodentia > Muridae > Rhynchomys > Rhynchomys soricoides. The sequence goes on along the minus strand of JADRCH010000324.1, from coordinate 1,226,630 downwards.
TGTCTGAATTTCAATGAAGACTTGAAAGATATATCCTGGGAACTGAAGTTAGGTATTGCCTACATTAAAAGGGGAAAGAGAAGAAATATTAAAGGAAGCCAGTTGGAGATTTATTTTCCTTTTCTCTCCCCAGGACAGAGAGATTTATCTACATGGAAATCTCCCTGTCTGTTTCACACCCCAGCTACTTTCATGTTACCCTCTTAGTGGGTTGCAAAGTGTAGATACTGGGACAGTATCATCACGATCAGTTAGCTTGTCCAGCGATCCAAGAGCTCGCCCTCTATAACCCAAGGAGAAAGTCTGCGGTGGGCCCAGCAATCTGTGGTTAACAGCCCTCCAGAGGATTCTAATTCACCTTTAAGGTCAGGAACCATTGCCCTGTCTGTAAGCAACAGTGTACCCTTTGATACATTAACTGGCCCATCAGTGGTCTGAAACAATATACACGCTTGTCTAGGTCCCCAGGCCAAGGAAGGGATGGCTGAGGAATGGCAACCATTTAACTTACTGTGCCATAAAATTAAATTTAAAGTACTACGTTAACAGCAAGGATTATGTCTTCTAAATGAAACGCTGCTGAGCTGTGGGAACTCTCAGTCACATAAATGTCAGGTAATAGCAATAAAGGCAACAGTGTTTAATCCATTCTTACTGATTTCTCAACTTTTTACTAGGCAAACACCATGTTTTCATTTTGCTCTTTGTTTAGTTTCCCTGCTCTATTGTTTAACAGCTTTATACAATTACTTGTATTACTTATATTGTGGACGGTAAAGATATGTCTAGATCTTTCATTACTGGCAGGGGAAATGCCTTAGTGGGCAGTTTTCTGCCCTTTAGTAAGGTCACCTTGAAAAATACTGAAAACTTTCTTAGCTCCCTAGTTAAACTCTATGACAGACTCATTTTCTCCCTGAGGATTGCCAAGGAAACTCTACATGTTATTTCATTCATTAAAAATTCTTTCAAAGCTATCTAAAATGGCTAATGCTCTATCTAGCTATGAGGGAAATGAAATCCCCAAATCTGATAAAAGTTAATCAAAACAGAGGTGTGTGACTCATTCAAAGGACAAAGCATGCCTATTAAAAATGTTCCAAGAGAAGACACGGGGATGGAGCTGCTGGAGGCCACTCTAACTTCTGTTATGATCATTTAAAAGGGATTTAAATGACTATTTACATCACTGTTCAATCAAAGGCACCTTCTCTGACAGCCTTGCATTAGACAGAATATTATCCTGTGCCTGAAGCATAGAGCACCTCCTGGCTTCCCAGCCAGCCCACTGCTGCATTGCGTTCGACCTTTCTTTAATGGCAAGTCTATAATCATATTTTGTCACCTTCTTTTTTCTTACAAACTATTTTGGAAAAGAAATAGGATGTGAGGCATCAGCCATACATTCTGTATAAAGAATTACAGAGGTGTGGACAGACGTTTGATCTGGGCCTCTTGATAGCATCATTCTTTTATTTAATGAAGCAGAATTGAGCTTATTAACATTTAATCTGCATTTTAAATGTATAGCTTTAAAAAAACACACTGAAGTTGTATGCTCGATATAAAACTTTTTTCATTTGTATAGCTATTTTCCTAGTCTCCAAGAGCTTGTTTGACATAAAGTAATTTCAAATAGATGATAATCATAAAGCTGTGAGCAAATTCAGGACAGAGGGACTTTATTAAGCTTCCCGAAGAGTCCCTGGGAAGGGTAAGCTTCTCAGGCAGTTTTGGCTAATGTATCAGAGGCGGGGGAAGGCTTCCACTCATTACCTCCACCTCTCCAAGCCAGCCATGGCATGCCACCATTATCTCCAGCAAATCACACCATTTTTACAGCCTCCCTGTCCTGCTAATGGTTTTCTGTCAGCCATTTTTCATGCTCACTTCTGATTTCTCCATAGATGTCTTTTTATTTATTTATTTATTTATTTTTTTTTTTAAAAAAAACAAGTCCTGTCAGATTTGTTTTGGAAATGGTAAATTTATATTGTTTTAAGTCATAAGAGATCTTTGAAGAAAATCATGTCCCAAATGTGTGTGTTCTACATAGTGCTTGCTATATGAAGTAGTACTAATTCAACCTAAGCTTCTCTTTTCCACCCCTGATATTACTGACTCCTATTTTCAGGGCTAGAAATATCCATCTAGTGAAGGTAAAGTATGTAATAGAAATGTCAAGATCATACTTTCTGGTGTCAATAATCATTTAGTTACCAAGAGAAACAGTGCTTCACATGAACTTTTTTTTTTTTTTTGGTGAAAACTCTTCTTAGGTCTCCTCAATCCTCATCGTTTTTGTTTATCATCTATCAAAACAAACACACATTTTTCTTCATTTAAAAATAGATGGTGGGGCTGGCTGTGGTGTTACATACCTGTAATTCCAGCACTCAGGAAGTGGAAGCAGGAAGATCAGGAGTTCAAGACTCATCTCAGCTAATCAATAAATTCAAGGCCAGTCTGGGCTACGCTAGACCCAGCCTACAAACAAATGCATATTTTTAAAAGTAAAAATAAAATAGGTGGCATATAGGCATTATAAATTGGTAGGATGCTCCCTTCTGGTTTGTGGAGCACCTCAGTAGTAAGTCAACACTGATCATCTGTATAGGACAAGAATTTTATCCATGAGTGTGCACAACGCACTCCCACTCAATGGTGAATAGGTTAAGGTAACTGTGCATCAGTGCCCTGCTTTGGAGCACTTGTTTGGAATAGCCCAAGAAATATAGCTATGGAAACATGAGCATCTATTTTGAACACTTTTTTTGCAGGAAGACCGAGAGCCATGTTAATTTAATCTCCCCTAAATGTTACCAGCAGAGTAGAAATGGACGCTGTCATCCCTGTAATCAGTTGCATGGTGCACAAGGGCACTGGTCTCTCGTGCCTCATCTGAGAGCTAATCTTTCATTTCATAGCAGATCTTTCCATATCAAACAACACAAATGACTTAATTTGCATGACAGGATTTGTAACGGGGCAAATCTAGTGTCAAAGTCGATTAAAGATTACACCAGAGAACTATCATAATCAGTCCTCTAATGAGCCTAAATAGTGCATGTAAAGTCTCCCTCTTTGCCATTCCAGTCATGTATAAAAGGGAATGCGTTTCTTTTCATCGATGAGCCAATCCTTTGGTTTGCACATTGCACCCTATGTAGAGCTAAAGTCATGTCAGTCTGGTTTCAGAGGGAGAGAAAGGGAAATAATAAAGCAAACCTCACTTCACACATGACATTGCTTGGTATAAGCCAACGCTTGAAGCCCTTAATTCTTCTAATCTGCGAAACAGTCAATGCTAATGGGTTTTTGCCATTGTGAAAGCTGATGCATAGAAAGAAAAACTTTAATGAGCTGCCTGGGCCGTGTGCTTACAGATACCTGTCAAATGTCTGTCATCTTAGCTATCGCTGAGGCATTATAAAGAAAGTAAGAAGGAAGGAACGACAGTATTTGTACAAGCATTTTCATGCTAAAATGGCACAATTTTCTTCCTGTCATAATTTCATTGTATCTGAAAGTCAGGAAAGCTTAACCCTTTCCCTAGCATGCCCTGGGTAGTTGTATCATGCCATATTGGAGCAACTGGTTTAAAAACAGCCCTGTGATTTTTGTAAACAGTGTTTTTCCATTAAATCTGGTTTTGGAAATAAAATTACCTTTTTTTTCTTAAAAGACAACAACAAATTATCAAGTCAATTGCTTCAAATCAGTTGTACTGAAGGACAATGGAAGTTTGTTAATACAAAATCTCCACAGTGTGTGAAGCTGTCATTTGCATCAATTCTTTATGAGTTCTTAATTTAATATTTCTTTGTATTTTTGTGTGCCTAATGCATATTCCAGTGCAGCAAGGTCAACAAACCCACTAGTCTCATCTTCTTCTTTATTAAGAAACACAAGGAGTGTATGTGTTTATCTTACTACCTAGCAAGCTATTGGAGTGCAGTCTTCTCTTCATTTTCTCAGATTCACAAAAATGTAGAATGAAAATGCAATGTGAGTTGACTCCTGGGGAGAATAAAAAGTCCCTGTCCAGGTGTGGTTTGCTTTTCCGAAGGAAAAGAACAAATAACTGTATGAATATTTGTGCACTGAAGTGAATGCAAGCATCCAGAGAGGGGAGACTCCAAGGTTTAGGTCAAATGGACTTAGGTTGTAAAGAAAGAGAATGGCCTCCAGCCCTTCAAATTCTGCATTGTATTCCAGTGATCACGGAAGGGGACCAGTCTCTGATCCTTTCTGTTTGCCACACCCACCAGCCTAAATAAAGCAAGACAGAAAGAAAGGGAAGGAAGTGGTTTCTAAGGAGGGAGGAGCCTTTTCCAACAAGCAGCATTGCCAAGTTCAGGAAGGCACTCCTGTCTTCTCAGGGCTTTCTGACTGTGCACACCAGAAAGGCTTATGCATTTTCTCCTCTGTGCACTTACAAAAAATTTTTAATTATTTAAAATGTCACATATTGGGAAAATCCTCCAAGCTTATGATGAAACCATAAGAATAAAAGGAGTATTTGTGAATATAATAAAACCACGTGTCAGTTTTGTACCTGTGAGTTTTATAAATAACACATACATGTTGCATCACTTCCCTGCAGAAGCAGATTTGGGTACATTACAATGGTCACATTACTGTTACACTAGCCCGCTACCTGAATTCAAGTACTTCAACACAATGCCATTATATCTTCTAATAGTCTCTAGACATGAAGCTGTGTGCCCTGATAAGATGGTCGTTTTGTTCTTTGTTCCCAAGGAGGGGGGTCCCTAAGAAACACTACACACAGTATGTCAGTCCCTCCCAAAAGAAGCCATCTGGAACAGCCAGGAGAGCTTTCTTCAGTTGGTCTCAAGCATTGCTACAACCTTATCCCCTTTGACTCATTTGCTAGCCTTCCCCATTATGACCCAAAGAGAACAGCTTTAATGAGCTCATTGGGCTGTATTGTTTCCCCCCAAACTATTGTGACTTGAAAGAGGAAGTATTAAATGTTTATGCTGCAGGTAAAATACCAGGGCCCTAATTTGTTCTCTTTCCCCTGTTTCCTATTCCCAGAGTGATAAGTCAAAACAAACTCAAGGAGAGGGCAAATTTTAGTCAAGTGGCATTAAAATTTCAAATTAGATAAACCAAGCCAAAAGCATGAGAACAAGGGTGCCTTTAGCATTCACTGCCTCCATGTGGCCCAAACCAGTCCCCAATTAGCTCTTAAGGTTGGGTGTATAGAGAAGAAAGGAGGCCAACTTTAACCGGAATGAATTGTCTTAACAGTCTTTGGTAGGGGATGCTCAGCTCTTTTGAAAGGAAACAAATTTATTTCACCAGAACAAAAAAAACATCCTCCTTGGAACTTACTGTGATTTCTAAACAAGGAAACCTTGTAGGTTTAAAATGAACAGCCAAGCCAAACCTCTGTGACTGCGGTTCTTTATTTAATTAATATTTACCACGATTGCTTAGATTGCCAAGCCCTACTCAAATATAGGATTATGTTCTGTGACAAAGCCCACCTTCACAGCACTGGATCTTCCAAGTTGTCAAGCTTGCTTTCTTCAAGAATCTTTGTCTCTCTGCAAATCACATTTTGCCTATAAAGCCCCACTTACCGAGTTCAATGTAAAAGTCTATTAAGCTGGGCATGGTAACTCAGACCTATAATCCCAGAGTTCAGGAGGAAGAGACTGAGGGAAATAGGCTGGCATGAACTATATAATGCATTTGTGCCCATGCAGGGATGCATAATGGGACCTTATCTGGAGGACAGGGAGAAAGGAAAAAATAATCTATTAAAGATTATTTAATAGATGTCTGTAATAAACCCAACATGGCTATTATTATATTGCTTTTTCTTGTTTTAAAATCAAAAGATAAACTAGAAGTCTGAGTTGACATCCATGTCGGTCCCATTCCATGGTGCCTGGAAAGCCCACCTACTTCATTTAGACAAATATTCATATAAATCACTATCTGCTTACATCTCAACCTCAATTTATCAGGAGGCCCCTCCATCTCCCCAGAGCCATTGTGTCACAGCTCCAGAGTCTATTCCACATGGAGAATAGAGCCCCCAACCACCAGTGCTCAGAGTTGAATAACATAAACGAGCCATATATGCACAGTGTTGAGGCAGAATGGAATCACTTTGCAATATGAGCAACTCGTTGCTCATGTCTGGCTACACTGAATGAAAGGGCTGTGAGCCATCTTCCTGTAGCCCTTGTGAGCAGACACTTTCTGGCTGTCCTAAACCCTCCTCGCCAGGAGCACTGCCTCTGTGACCCAGTTGCTACACTTCTGATCCTCTGCACCCCAGAGGCTGTCATAAGTCGGCCTCCTTCCCATGAGTTGAACACACAATAGAGAAAGGGCCCTGGCTGGGAGGTTCAGCTGCCATTAACCCCTACCAGCTGTGCCTGTGGGGAGCCTTCTGGCCTGAATGTCCTTTCTCTGCGGCCGCCTTCATGCCACTAATCTAAGCATTGTTAGAGAGGAATGCTGACAGGAGAAAAGAAATTTTTCTTGTGTCCATGCAAGTGTGTGTATCCATGTGTAAGTGAAGGAAGAGTGAAGGCTAATTTCTATAGTTGGCATGAATGGAAGGATTGGGAAAAAAACCTAGTTAAAATGTGTTTACTTGCTTAAAAGGCTCAGTCAATTTAAATAATTTCAGTAGTGTGCTCTATTTTTTTTAGGGAAAGGGGAGAAACTAGTTACTATTATAATTTTCTTTAAATCCTTCGAGATGTTTAGGCATGTTTAAGACTTTTAAAACTCACTGCCAACAGACAAAAAAAAAAAATTTTTTTAAATTGAAATTCGTAAAAATACTGGCATAAAGTTACAGGCGTACAGAATTACTCAGTTCTAATGGACCTGAAACAAACTAGAGAAAAGGAACTGGTTATACGGGCCACACTTAGCTCTGGAAAACTCCTTATTAAATACTTAGACAAGTGGGGGGTTTTGTTATTTTCTCTTAGAATTGAAATGTAGAGTTTAATTTTATCAACCATTTCTAATGATTTTAAAAATAACAACTATATTTAAGAGACAGGGAAAGAAACCCACCAAATTTTGTTTTCATTGAATCAGACTATTTCAATAAAAAGAATTTGATTTCCTCTCTCTCTCTCTTCAGCTTTAAAGAGATTCAGGGGAAGACCTAAAGTGGTAACTTTTTGAATTTAGAAAGCCAGGTGAGGGATGGTGATAAGGAGAGTGCTAACTCTGTGGCCAAACAGGATCCTACAAACAACAGGCATCCTACAAACAACAGGCATCCTACAAACAACAGGATCCTACAAACAACAGGATCCTACAAACAACAGGCATCCTACAAACAACAGGATCCTACAAACAACAGGATCCTACTTACTTTCAGTTTTGGGGGATTTCATTTGCTTTTTCAAAGGTGCTACTGTTGAAACAAAACAAAACAAAACAAAGCTACGAAGCAAAACTTATTAACCCCTTGTATTATCATTTGCTACAACAGTTGGCCTGTTTCAAATCAAATTAGGGATAATTCATGTAGAAATCTCTGTTATGGACAATTAAATGTATCATAGTAGGGTAACTGTCTGATACAATAAACTGCTACTTCGCAGCTGTCCCATGTCTAGACTGTTGTGATCACTGGTCCTTCTGACAGCCACTACCACAGAACATGCCTCTTACCAGCTCCATCTGTGAAATTCAGTCAGATCTTCACTTCAACCACATTATTATGATAAAGTAGACTTAACTAATGAAACCATAGTTTTCTGAATTTGCATGCATGGATGCTTTAACAGAAGCAGTAGTGCAGTATTAGGGTCATTCTCTAACTTTGGACTGACTACCCTGGTTCTCATTTGATAAGAGCTGATCAAATCAAACATTAAGAAAGAAATCTTCCCTCACTTTGTCTGTCTCCTAGCTACTTAGGTCTGTGAACTTCTCCCCAAAGCCAACTATCCTCAAAAAAGAGAAGAAAGCATAGTTGGAATAGGTAAAAACAATAATGAAGATTTTAACTCCAGTCATGGGCTTACTCACTCAGTCATCCATTAGGTCAATGACTGTCTCTAAAATGGAGGACAACATGCTAGGCTGTTTGGAGAACACAACTCCACACACAGCTTGCATTCAAGAAGTTTTCTATCTCATCTAAGAAATTCTGTGTTACATAAATACAACATTAAGTAGAACAATAAAATGCTTTCTGCTGGCAAGTGTTCAGTTAAGTTCTTGCCGAAGAGTCTTAAGCTCCTTCCTACTTCAGTCCTCAGCTTATTCTGGTAGCTACCTTCCAGATATCCTTCTTATATCATCGTAGTTCTCATTAGCAAAACAATGAGGTGTAAGGGCTGGGGATGCAGCTCACTTGGTAGAGTGCTCCATTGACATGAAGAGACCTGGCTTTGACACCCAGTACCAAATAAACCAGGTGTGGTAGCACATATCTGTGATCACAGCACCTGGAAAACAAGAAAGTAACTTTACTGAAACTGGAGAGTACATTAATTTTATAATCTCTAGCTAATTTAGAAAACTATTGTAAAGGTCCAAGATTCTCTGAAGAATGATACTCCGGACTCAAATAGTATGTAAATGCAGAGTGTTTTATTCTGCAGAACTCCAGCATGCTGGAGTCTCCCATTACCAAGATGAGAGACTACCAAGTGAGCTCGAAGGCCTGATTTAAAGCACATTATGGAATTCCAGTATAGGTGACCTTCATCTTACTCCATCTTTAGGGACATTTTATTACTGGGGCGTGAGGGGCTGGAAACTGTTGCTAAGGAGGTAGCTGAGTAAGTCTGGAAACTGCTGCTGACCCATTGTCCTTGCTTCAGTCCAGGTGGCTGGGCAGCTTCTGATGGTAGAGCAGTTTCTGACTAGCTGCCTGAAGCCTGGGTTTTGTTTTTGTTTTTTCCTAGTAATTGTCTTACCTGGGCTTGCCTGGACTTGCCCAGTTCTTAGGCCTAGTCCTCTAAACTGCTAATTAGAAGCCTGTCATGGAGTTGGCCTAGCCTTCTCACTATTTCCAATTCATGTATTGGATAGATATCAGATATTATGATGCTGATTCCAGCAAACAATGTTTTCTAGTATTCAGAAATGTTCCTATAGACTCATGAGCTAAACATCTACCCGAACTTGTTTCCTTGGACCTCACATAGTGAGTTCAAGACTGGCCTCTTGGATAGGTAAGACCCTGTGTCAAAAAATTAGGGGTCAGGAAGGGAGTTGAATGTGCGAAAAAATTAAAGATCAAAATAAATACTAAATTTGTCTTAAAAATCAACCCAAGATAGCAATCACAAAATTTTAAGAACATAATGGAAAGATGGAGAGATGGCTCAGTGGTTAAGAGCGCAAACTGCTCTTCCAGAGGTCCTGAGTTTCATTCCCAGCAACCACATGGTGGCTCACAACCATCTGTAATGGGATCCGATGCCCTCTTCTGGTGTGTCTCAAGACAGCTACTCATGTAAAATCAATCAATCAATCTTTTTTTTTTTTAAAATATAGCACATCTAACTGATTCCTCAAATCAACAGAGTGTTTAACAGCAGCTCCCTGCTTGGCTAGCCTTTTACTTGCTACAATTTCCATTATCTGTGGTCAAGAAAAGATTGGATGCATTAAATGGAATTTTCCAGAAATAGGTTCTAAGATTCTGTATTTTATCATCACGGTGTGTTAAACTTTATTGTACGTATGTGTCTATGGCATAAAACATCGTCTAGGGGTGGATGTAGCTCAGAACATACTTGCCTAATATGAAGTTCAATCTCCAACACCATAGAAATAATAAATGGATGAGCACATTAGCACAGCATGTATATTAATGAGCTAAGGACTTGAATATCATCTGTAAGATAATGGAATCTGGCCCGTATCCTCCTGGTTTAAATAGGAGGCTGTGTAAAACCAATCCTGAGTAAGGAAGGGTATAACCCTTAAGTGTGTCCACCATAGCTGATGTCATCTCCTGGGGGATGTGCCTGGTGACATTGCTCCAAGAGACTGTCTCTCTTTATCTGCCTATTGTTAAAACTAGTCTGTCTCCTGTCTCAGTACCATCACCCCACCCCACCCCCACCGAATTCTTGCTTCCCACCGACCCTTCATTACAAAGCCCAAGAAAGGAAGCTTTGGTATGAGGGGAGCCCAGTCACCAGCATAGCCTCTTTGCTCCAGAAACAACTTACACTTACCACACTGAGCTCAAGATTGGTGGCCATCATTCAGCATTCAGCATATCCTATGCTAATTTTCCCATGGGTCTGCAGCTATCCTGAAGTGGGCTTGTAGAAGAGAAACCATTTGGAACTATAGGACCACCTGAGCAGCAGTTAATTCTATTTGAGAAATGTTGCTGATCTGAAGAAGAAACAAATCAGAAACCTCTAGCCATGCCTTCCAAGAATGTATGAAGCAAATGAGCAAAACAAGGAGAAAAAAAAAAAAAAGAAAAAAAAACTCAAAGAAATGAAAAATAAAAGCCATCACCTCTACCATTTCCACCTGAAATCAACATTATTCGCTAGTTGATGGTCTCCATGAAGATGGTAAACAATGATTAAGCAAGAACATAAGGTCAAGTGGTACAGGGCAATCCTGCATTTCAAATGACCAGGAATACTTCACATAAGAAATACTTCTCTTAGAAAATGATACAGAACAAAAATTTGAGGAGTACTTATTCCAATTATAAAACTTTTTTAAAAAAATGTATTATTAGTGTGTGTGTGTGTGTGTGTGTGTGTGAGAGAGAGAGAGAGAGAGAGAGAGAAAGACAGAGACACAGAGACACAGAGAGAGACAGAGACAGAGCCATGGTGTGTGTTGTGGAGGTCAGAGGGCAACTTTGTGAAGTCAGTTTTCTCCATCTACCTTTCTTTATGTGGCTCCAGAAATTAAACTCAGGTTGCCAGGTTTGCTTAGGGAGGATCCCTTATCAGTTGAGTCATCTCACTAGCCCTTGTTTTCAACATTAAATTCAAATTAAATACTTATTCAGAAAAGAAAAAAAAGTAGTCTTTAGAGGTGGCAAAGATGGCTAGGCAGGCAAAGGTGCTTGCAGCCAAAGCTGATGACATGGGTTCAATACCTGGGACCTACATGGTATGAGAGATCCTACTCTTGTAAGTTGTTCAGAATTTGTCTGGCTTGGGACTAGCTATGTAGACCAAGTTGACCTCCAACGTACAGAGACCCACCTGTCCCTGCCTCTCAAAGTGGTTTAACCTGAAACCACTACTTTCAGGTTAAGTGAATGTAATATTTAAAATGTAATATTTAAAACTTCTTTAAAGTAGAAGTTCTATAGCCTTGGGATGTAGCTCAGTTGCTGAGCTAGTATTTTGAAACCTTGGATTTAGTCCCAATTGTGTACAACCCAGGGACTACAGTACAGGTCTGTATTCTAGAGTTGGAGAGGTGGACCCAGGAGTTCAAGGTCATTCCTAAGGAGTTTGATGGCTGTCTTAGTCAGGGTATCTATTCCTGCACAAAACATCATGACCATGAAGCAAGTTGGGGAGGAAAGGGTTAATTCAGATTATACTTCCAAATTGCTGTTTATCACCAAAGGAAATCAAGACAGGAAGTCACACAGGGTAGGAACTTGAAGGCAGGAGTGGATACAGAAGCCATGGAAGAATGCTGCTTACTGGCTTGCTCACCTTGGCTTGCTCACCCTGCTTTCTTATAGAACCCAGGACTTCTAGCCCAGGGATGGCACCACCCACAATGAGCTAGGCCTTCCCCACCCCCACCCTGCCTCTGCCTCTGCCTCTTCCTCTTCCTTTGCCCTTTGCCTCTGCCTCTCTGCCTCTGCCTCTGCATGCTCAGGATAGATTCTGTCTCAAATTTTTAATTACTAAATTAATTCTATTAGAATTTCCACACTGTATGGTAATTGCCGGCATTCAGCCCACAAATTAGTTAAAATACCATGACATAACACCAAAATCAGTGCAGATTTCTGGCTCTTCTGGAAACATCAGAACACCCTGAATGTCTCTGGCTTCTGGCTCCCCCACTGATTCGTGGTAGACTGCACAGTTCAAACATGACCTCAGTGTTAACACCCTACTCCCCTAGGCTGTGCATTTGGAATCCCTGCAATACCTAGTGTGTGAGGGTTAATATTGATGGCCAACTTGATGAGACTGAGAGATGCTTGGGAGATTAGTAACACTTTCTGTGGGTTTGTCTGTGTGGATGTTTCCAGAGACTGAGGGACTGTGAGGGCATACATTCCTTTGATAGGCTATGATTGATAAGCTAATTCATTAATAAGTGGTGTGCCTGGTTGGAGAAAGGTGGTCTCTGGGGATGGGATTTGGAGGGTACATCTTGTCCTGTCCATTGCTGTCACCCATTTCTGATTCCTTTTGCCATGCTGTGAATAGCTGTGCCCTACCATGCCCATCTACCATGACATTCTGTCTAGACACAGGTCAAGATCAACTGAGAAAGCCAACCATGGGCCATACCTCCGAATCCATGGGTGAAAATAAATCTTTCCTCCTTCTAAATTGTTTTCTTAGGTTATTTGTTGGCATAACAAAAAACTGACTAACACTCATAGTGAGGTCTCTTTATTTATATTACATTATAAATTGGATTATATAATTTCATGAAACTCATATCCACTGTTCAAAATTATGTTAAGATTTGTTGTTTACTTGAGCCTTGACCCTTTTAGAGACTGTTTCCTGCTTTTCATCTCTCAGCAAATATGCTTTAATTTTCAGATTAGCAGCTTCCTCTATATTTGACTACTCCTGGCTGGTTAGTCTCTTCCCTTTAAAGATACACAAAGATATGCACATTCAGATACACTTTGAATCTACTAAATGTACAAAATACTTTACAGAAGTAGATAGTAACAAGGACTTTACAGAAAGTGAAAATTTGTGAAAGTTAAATTGTAAAATATTAAAATATTACAAACTTGATCATTTTCTCTAACATGAGTTATTTGAATGTAGAACCCAGATCTCATTGGTCTAAATGCATATGTGTGAGAATCAGAGCCACTGCTAATATTCAGGCTTAAAAAAAAAAAAGACAGGGAGTGCAAAAATGGCTCAGTGGTTAAGAGCATTGGCTGCTTTTCTAGAAGATGTGGGTTCAATTCCAAGCACCTTTGTGGTGGCTCAGACTACTTATAAGTTCAGTTTCAGAGGATCCAAAACCCTCTGTGAGCACCAGGCACAAAAGTGGTGCACATATCTGCAGGTGAAACACCCTTACACATAACATAATAATAATTGTAAGTAAACAAACAAACAAACAATCAAGCCAAATGCAAAACCAAATTCAAATTTAAGGGGCAAATATGGTGTGTCTATCTCATCTCTCAGGAAGCAGAAGCTGGAAGATCATGAACTTGAGACCAGACTAGGCCACATAGTGACACTCTGTCTCAAATAAACTTGAGAAGAAGTATTTCAGAGAACAGTAATCCTAATACAATGTAAAAGATCAGACATGAAGAGCAGAGTACAAAGGAGACAGGGACCAGAGAAACATGCCATGAATAGGAGACAAAGAAACACATTCTGTGGGTTATTGAGCATCCTGCTTCTGAGAGACCAGAAATCAAGTGTGGAAAGGTAATAGTTCTCTGTCTCTAATGAGTTAGCATAGTTATCAATTTTTCCTTCCAGGTCAAATGCTAGAACAGATGGTAAGGAAAATGCAATTTTTCAGAAACTGTTATGTAGGCAGACTAACCTGGAGCTCATGTAACTCAGATGAGACTTAAACTTACCATCCTCTTGCCTTCTTCCCTTAAGGCAAGGATGACTATTATCTGTCAGCACACCCGGCCTTCAGTGGTTTGCTAAGGACAATTCTGAGTCAGCAAACTTTCTTTTATAGCTGTTAGCTTAGAAGTGGGGAGAGAGTGAACCCCAGGGTAATCCTTTCCAAACCTACCTTTATCATTTGAAAAGTGCCTGCTGGCTTTCCTTGTTCCAGAATACCCAGCATGGAAAGCCATGTGGTGGCATTTGAATTCTTTTCTTGAAATGCTCTGACTTGCATTTCTCTATGGTGGACCTAAATAACCCACCAAGGTAAAACAAGGATTCAACTGCCAACTTTCCAGAAAATGTTGACACAATAGCTTCTGAAAAACACATTGAAGAACAAACTGAAAAATGAAGGGACCACCCCTTTCTACCCTCTTTTGAGGCCCCTCTAGGACAATCTTAACTCAGGAAGCTGAGCAGTAGGAAGGTGTACACCCAAGGCTACATTAGACATCTCATATTCATTTTCTTAAGGGTGATGGTTCAAATGTGACTCACTCAACTCTACCCTCTTTGGATTGGGAGAACTTATTTATTTCTTAAGGAAAATACTGTGTGCCATCCGATACAACTAGGCAGGCTTCCTAAGTGTCCCAGAAAAAGAGTGTTCTAAGATATTCAGTGTACAGAGTCCTTAAGATATTCAATGTATAGAGTCCCTTATATAGCTCAGTGAGTGTATGGATTGCAGAGTGTGTTACACATAGCCAAGAAATACGTCATCTACTTAGGGAGGAGTCTGTGTTTTTCTCAAAATAGCATGTAAACTCCCAGAGGTGCTTCTCTGCACAAAGAACCAATGGATGTATAATAAAGTAAATGGTTTATCAGTTCCTTTAGAAAAGAGAGAAGGCAAATAAATGTCAACTAGGTGGGAATGGTTTCTATGATATGTCACCAACTGGCAGCAAAAACTTGACTGAAAACTTCTACATTGCTCAATGTAGAATTCGTGGGCAGTGTGTATGCTGGTTAGGTTGCCCTCTTCAGAGGACTGTTCTGGGTGAATCTCTCCTACAGAGACCTCAGTCAGCCTATCGCTAAGGCAGAGCTTCCAAAAACACTATCCCATCCCCCAATATCTTCTTTAACTCTTTCTAACTTTGTGCCCACACACAGAGAAAAGGACACTTTTTTAAAAAAGTCTAAAAATATATGCCATCACCGCATTGCTTCCGAGGCAGTTGGGCAGTCTGTGGTGTCAAATGCTCTCATACATAAACCATCACCCAGATGTTCATTTCATAATAGTTTGAGTCGACATCTGTATGATTTCTGCCAAGTTTATTATATGGAATCTTTTGTATTGTATGTCCACGCTGGGTACTGTAGAGAAAATACACTTTCTTTCTTTTCTTTTCTTTTCTTTTTTTTTTTTAACTTAAGACTGACTATCTGTTTTGGACAGGAAGATTCTTAACCCGTTTGCACCAGAGAGGAGTGCAAACCTATGGAAGACTAGTACCTTTTAGACACCGCAAAGTTGAAGGAAGAGAAAGAACTACAACTATTAAAATGCACTCGCACTGCTGGCTGGCACTGTTGTGACAGCCGCAGTATCAGCGTCAGTCAATTATCTTCACAAATGCCTCTTGTGCTAATGAGCACTCACAAAAATCAGCAGACTTTTCTGGCAAGGAGAAAAGATCAGTTTCATTGCTTGCAGAACTAATTCAGGGTACAAAAGTGAAGGCTTTGCCATCTCCGTCTCTTTTACTGCTCCTTTTGTGAAGGCTTTTGATGTGCGCTGAAGAGCTGGGCCTGTTTGGGCCCTCCATCTCCAGTTCATTGCCTGTCATTAACATACATATCCATATGAAAAGTTCGCTAAGTCACGAACAGCTGTCCAGAAAGGAGTTTGAGAAGGAAGGGAGAAAAAAGGACCTATGCCTTCTCAAAATGCTGACAATACTATTTAGCCCCCTTTTGGCAATGATATACCTAACTTTTTAAAGCCGCCTTTCACTCCAAATGGAACGAAGTATAATACAACATTCAAACACATAGTGGTTTCATTTTGAAACAGTCATTTGCTGTATTCAGAGGGGAAAACGTCTATAGTTACCAGATGCAAAGAAAATCCATCATTCATGATACATACGTGTAGGTTGGACACACACACACTTTACATTGTTTTTGCAGGACACTAAATAACCTTGAATCTTCCACTTAACCCAGAGGAAAACCCCCTGCAGCAGATGCTCGTGAGTAGTTTCATGCCCATTGCTTTCTGCAATCTTTGAGACTGACAGTTACCTATGGTCAATTTGTTATCAATGGAGTCTGCATTAGCAAAAGAAAATACCATCCAAATTGTGCCATAAAACTTTTTTTTTCTGATTAAATAATTTCTGTCTAGATACCCTGACGGTTTAAAAAAAGAAAAAAGAAGAAAAAAAAAAAGAATTCTTAGAATTGTGTAGCCATAGCTTTGAATTGGAGAATTTGTTTTTACACATTTTCAAGTCCCACGGGCCTTTTAAGACAGCTGCTTAATTAAATGTCTGCCATTATGTTCCTGGTCAAATTTTTCTAAAGGCAAGAAGGAAACAGTTTTCCTTAAGAAGAGGCCCTGAAGGCAAGAAATAGACTTTAAATTAATGATGAGAAAGGGGTGCCTTCCTTGTTACTTGGACCGGGGCTTAGTTTTATCAAGCTCCAAAAGACAGCACGGGACAGATACATACACCCTTTTGCCCCCAACCCGGGGAGTTCATGACCTGAGGCCATCTACAGGGGCACTGCACCCAACATTTTTTCCCATCCAGAGTTTGAAACTTAGGGTCGGTAGATCTGTCAATTAAAGGTTTACCTTCATTTACATTAAGGGCATTTCTTTCTCTCTCTCCTTTTAATCTCCCACTTCCTTTCTTGCCATTCCTTCCTTTTTTTCTTCCTAAATCAGAATCACATTGCAAAGAAGAACCAACAGCCCTCCATTCTGTGAAGATTTTAGTCCTGTAAGGACCCTCCCACCATGCCAAAACAGCTTGTGCCATATAAAACCAAGACTTTAATCCCACTTGTTGCTCTCCCCGCCCTTCTTTCTCCACTCCCCTCCCACCCCCACTCCGGGGTCTCTTTACAGCCGCATCTCTCCCAGATCAGTCGCTAAAAATCTTTAACTCTGCCTATTTTGATCTGAAAATTAAATCTTATTTATTATGCATCCTGTTTGTTGTCCTTGGAGAACCCCAGCATTCATTTCAAGGGGTCCAGAATGACTTCTTAAACACATTTCTCTCTTTGCTGCAATTAAACAAAGTGGGGCTGTGATTAGCCCTCCGTAGGGGGGAAAGAAAAAGACACCGTTGAATCAAAACGAGGGGACCTGGCTGGGCATTATTTCCTCACAATGCCGGAGTTTATTGCTGAAACCTGCTTATCCCCCAGCTCTGCACTCCATGGGAACTTCAGTCAGGTGGAAAGTGATTTTCTTCTCTGCAGCTTGAAGTATCCTTAAGATCCGCTGAAGGCTCTAAAGCTGTTTCTAGTAACTGAGACATTTAGGATAATCTTTGTGGAATTTTGCAGGAGCTTCTGCCTTTTGCTGCTCTTAGGAAAAGAGTTAATAAGCTTTCGCTGACTCTTTTATTTTTATTTATTTATATATATATTTTTAAAAAAACAACTAAGCCAAAAAGCGCCTGTTTAAGTACCACCTCCCTCTAGCTCTTGGGAATCCACTCAAGAGGGCTTTGCTTGGCTCTGTGTTCATGACACATAATGAAAACAATTTTACGCTGTGGAGGGAAGTATTGGGCAATTACTGATGTAACAGCCACCTGCAGTAGCGAGCCCTGGCTGCAGCATCGTGTGGTTCATGAATATTTGATGGTGTGATGTTATTTTGAATGGCTGGGGCAGGTGAAGGGGGCCGAGGGTGTAATAAGCGACTCTGCTGGAGGCTGTGTCCCTACTCTGTTTCCCTGCAGGGCCCACAGTGTAACACCAAGAAGCATCCTGACCCCGCTTGGATGGAGGCAAGGGCTGCTAAGGCTGAGGCAAGATGCTATGACAAGTCACGGTGGGCACTCTTTACAACCTCTTGTCTGCCGATTTTACACACGTTGTCCAGCGTGAAAAGCCACAATATCAATCTTGTCTGAATTAATTTGATAAATTAAGTGTGGATAAGGATTAAATGAGAATTTTGTAATGGAGAAAACTTGTCTTTGCTCTTTAATCCAGTTGTAAGAGGAAAACCCTATAAAATATAAAGCAATGCCCGAGAGAAAGAGCGCACTCTAGTAGCATTACACACAGAGATGCTAAGTTAGAAAATCCTTGCTTTCTGGTGTTTGTGTACTCATCCTGTATACAAGCATATCTACCACCATGCACACATACAACAGAAGGCCTAGAAACACTAGAAGGAAACGGAATTCAACATGTTTTCCACAGTGAAATGCACCTATTGAAAATTGTTCATGAATGGGTGGACTATTTTGAGTATCATTTCATTTTTCAAGTGTTATTTTCCAAACATGAAATGTCAAGATTTAAACTGAGTCTCATACCTCTAACAATACATTATCTGCCACCTCAGACTTGGTGAGTCCTTTTTCTTGGCATGTTTAAGGTATCAGACTCAAAATTCATGTTACATATAACCAAAATGAAAACGTGATACGAATTATTCTGTATGACAGATATTTCTATAGGCTGGTACAGTCTGAACAAACAGTAGGTAGGTATCCAGACAATTTGATAGAAATTCAAAACAATTCCTTGTAAGATTGTTGCAATTTGTTCTAAACTTTGCGTGTGTGTGTGTGTGTGTGTGTGTGTGTTAAGAATAATGGAGTGTGATTTCTTTGAATATGTGTCTGAAAAGGTTATAGATTAGAGTTCAGGCCAAATGGCTTTCTAGAGAGAACATGCTTAGTAAAGGATACAAAAGATTTATAGGATCTGTGGACACAGATTTCATATACATACACATATACATACATATGTATGTACATATGTATGTGTGTACATATGTATGTACATATGTAT
>JADRCH010000324.1:1161344-1207793 GCA_019843965.1 Rhynchomys soricoides | reverse complement strand
TATGTATGTACATATGTATGTGTGTACATATGTATGTACATATGTATATGTGTATGTAGATGTAGATGTAGATGTACGTGTATGTGTATCTGTATATATGTGTATATATGATATAGATGAGATATATAGAATATATATAGATTAGAGATAGAGATTGGGAGACAGAGATAAAGATAAATAAAACAGAAATAATTCAGGACAGTCACAGGAGGAAAATCTAGCTTGCCCAATAACCTGAGAAAATGTGGTGCAACAGAAGAATTGCCAGAGTAACAATCAGAAGATACTGGAAGGTTCTCTTTAATGTTTTCTAAGTGGTAGTTTCATAGTTGTGCTCTTAACATTTCATATCATTAATTTAGCACTTGTATCAGAATAAAATAATGTGGTGATATATTAAAATTTCCACTTTCACATTTGCCTTGCATTCCACTAGTGAAGCCACACAGCATTAGTCATTGGCAATCCAGTTTGCACTTCAAAAATTATAAAGTCAAAATGACAAAGACAATGACTGTTTGTACAGTATGGGTAGCAGTTGCTTCATCAAAGGACAGTACATTACCTAAATTATCATATTGTTTAGTACTGGCATTGCTCCCTGATATGGCCATTGGAGAATTACCTCAGCTTGTTAAAATATTCTGTCCCTTGTCATCTGCATGTCAAGAATGAGGGCAGCTTTCTAAAATATTGATATTTTTCATTAACCAAGAGGAAATCAGATGATCTTGATAAATCATGTCATGGTAATCTACTTCTTTCCATGCACAGGTTGAATACAAGAGGAACACACTAAAATACTGGTGTTATTACACTAATATTAATAGAAATTGACATATATTCAAGAAACCCCAAAATATTTAATTTTGACTCACTATATATTTTTCTGCTTCATAATATATGTTAAAGGTACCCCGATTAGCAATTTTGTAAAGATCAAATTATTAACATGCAGTAAAATTCAGATTCATATAATTGAAATTTTAGTTTAAGAGATGTTAAACTCTGTATGTAAACGACATTATTGAAAAGCCTGTCTTCTGGGAGAAAATTGCTGTTTGACAATTCTATAGAATATTTAAGAAAGGCAATTATACCACTCTAGTAGTTAAAGATGCAGGTGTTGAATAAAGTCTCTCTGCTTTTGATTTTGAAAAAAACTCTGAGGAGGAAAAGAAAGGAGACCTGGAGACCTGACTTCACAGCCAAATCTCTTTCCTCAGCACTTCTGTTTTGTCCTCTGCTTCTGTGGATTATAACACAGTGATGATTAGAAGAGACACTCAGCCAGTGCCCCAGCATAAAGAATGAGAGAGAACAGATGTCACTGTAAAATCCACCGTAGCACTGGTACTTTCAAATCATACCAAAGAAAAGCACCAACATCCAAACCTAGGGTCATTAAAAACAAAACACAGGCCTTATCATAAAAGACCACAGAAAAAAATTTTTGACTGAAGCAGTTTGACAGAAATACTTAACCCAGTTATTACTGAAGCCCAAGGAATACTCTAGAAGAAAGAATTACAGATTTATTTTAAAAAGTAAATATATTATTATATTCCAGTTTGTTTTCAATCTTTATTTGGTTACTATGCATGTGTATGCTTGTGTAGAGATTAGAAGTTAACAGGTTCCAGTTTATGTCCTTCCTTCCATCCATCCTTTCTTTCTTTCTCTCTCTCTTTCTTTCATTTGTTCATTCATTTGTCTGGTTTTGTTCTGTTCTGTTCTGGCTTTTGTTGTTGTTTTAAGGAATAGTCTCAATAAATATCCCTGTAGTCTTGGAACTCACTAATGTAGACCAGGCTGGCATGGAATTCAACTCACAGAGATCTATCTGCCTGTGTTTCTCTAGTGCTGAGATTAAAGGCATGTGACATCATGCCTAACTTCCATCTTATTTTCTGAGGCAGGGTCTCTCACGGAATCTAGAGCTCACAGAGTGGCTGGCCAGGAAGCCCAGGGGTGGGGGGCGCTGCTGTCTCTACCTCTTCAGCCCTGGGATTATATGCAGATGCCATCATGCCTGGAATTGTATGTGGGTCCTGGCATCCAAACTCATGCTTGGATGGCAAACATCAACAGAATCATCTCCTAGCTCTTATGTTTTCTCACATTATGAAATGTTGAAGCCCGGCATGCTGATCATCATATCTTTAATCCCTGCACTAGAGAGGCAGAGGCAGGAAGATCTCTGTGAATCTGAGGGCTAGTTTGGTCTTCGTAGAAAGTTCCAGGACAATCAAAGCTACATAGAGAGATGCTGTCTCACAATAAGCAAACTAATACATAAATGAAATGTTGAGCTTAGGCAAGCCTTAAATGACTTTATTTTGTGAGAGTAAAATGTTTTCTTCTGTGAATTCTAGTAAGATTTTTGAAAAATGTGAATGCATGCACCTGTGTACACACACACACACACACACACACACACACACACACACAGTGGCTAGAATTATCAGAATAGCTGCTGTACGGAACACTGAGTCCTTTAGATCAGCAGCAGCTACAGGCTATTGTCTCTTGCTGTCTCTGGATTTGAGCATTCCTTAAAGTTTGAGCAGACATTTTTGTACTGAATGAGCAACAGAAGTGAACAGGACACAGATCAATATAAGTTAAACCTGCAGAAATATTAAGAAGAACACAGAGATTCTAGCTGCTGAGCTCTCTTTATCTCTGTTGGTCTTTCTTGTGGTTTGGAACAACGAAAGAAAGGGCAGGTGTCAGAATTTCGATTTTTAAATCTCCAAACTCCATCTGCCCTGTATTTTTCTTTTCTTTTCTTTTCTTTTCTTTTCTTTTCTTTTCTTTCTTTCTTTCTTTTTTTTTTTACCACCTAAGAATGGAGTAAGCAAGTTATACCATTTTTTCTTCTTACTTCTGAAAAGACCAACCATTTTTTGTCCTTAATTAAGAAAGAGAGAGAGAAAGAGAGAGAGAGAGAGAGAGAGAGAGAGAGAAAGCTGGAGAGATGGCTCCACCTTTAAAGGCTAGGCTCCCAGCCAAAATTATAAGAAAAAAAAATTATGTATCTGTATGTAGAGAAACACAAACACATTTGTTCTCTTGGAGATGGACTTACCGGTGTTATGGGTGGCCTGACATGGGCACTGGGAAATAATGCCAGCCCTCTGGAGGAGGAGCTAAGTGCTTTTAACCAATGAGCATCTTTCCAGCTGCTACCATCCCACCAGTTTTTGTTGTTGCTGTTGTTTATTGTTTGTTTAAGATAGCAGTTAACTAAGTAGCCCAGGCTAGCCTTGGACTTACATGTCTTCCTGCCACTTCTGCTTGAGTGCTTGGATTAAAAGTGTGCACCACCAAGCTAGGTTTTTATCCTTAATTTGCTAAACATCTTTTGATACTTTTATTTTGCATCTTACACTGAGTAACTCAAGTCCCATTCTTTCTATTGACATTTCTTTAGTGTCTCTAGCCTCTGCCCTTCCCAGTGCTTATTGCTTAGGCCCTAATTGAAGGAGCTATGTTCCTACCAACTCCTCTATTTATATACATATGCATCAGAGGCTGCAGTAGCTCCTGAACACAGGTCCGGAAAATACTTCTAAGCTTACTGGCAAACAGTACATCAGCACATGTTCCATTGGTTTGGCAGACTGTTGCCAGAGTACCTTCCACAGTTTCTTAATTCTCCACAGTTTAAGTTTCTTAGCTTCCTTAGAACAGCAGACAAATATGTCCATTGATGGTACCCAGATGTGGACGGCATTTAAAGTGGAGCCTATTCACTGTGTTCCCTCCTGTCTATATTGCCTCTTGTCTTTGATACCTGTTGAACAATGGAACTGATTAATCAACTTACAGGAGGAATGAGAAGTAGCTTTGTATGAATCAAGGCTCTGCTTGGGATCCTGTTTCTCATGGGCTAGGCAAAGGCAGATACACAGTTTTTGTATCTGTTTACTGCCTGAAATCATCACTGGGAAAGGGCAGGAAGCGAGGGGTTGGGACAACATGTGGCTGATGGGGTGAATAGCCCCAAATCCTTTGAAGCTTACAGGTCTTAGAGTTCCACCAATACTCTCTTCCTGAGACCTGTTGCTGAAGGAAGAAACAAGCCGTGGGAACGTAGATGGAATGGTGACCACTTTACCTCCTCATGAATGGAAACCCCACCTGAGAAACTTTCTGGCAGAAAATCTGAGCTTCCATGGCACTTCAGAAAGGGAAACTGGCTTTCATCTCAAGGAGAAAACATGTTGGTTATGATTTCTTCTTTGAAGTTCAGTTTCCCCCAACAAGACTTCAGGAATTAGCATGTAGGTGTCATGGAGATTTTATTAACTTGTATAGACCAATTGGACCCTAGGAATCACTCTAAATCATTTTAGGACACAGCAGCTGCATCATTTCATGCAAATAACATTCTTAACACAACTTTAAAATTCTGGAACATTCTATAGTTTTTATGGGGAATGCAAATCCTGTTTTACTGAATTCATCTTTCCCTTCCTTACTTTTATTTGATGCACAACAGCCAATTGTTTTATTTCTGTTCTGCACACATGTGACATTGTCTCTGCTTTAGGTCCCTGTGCTTGTTCCCTTACAGGAGAACACTCTTCCCAAGCTATTGTGGCTGGTATCACCACTTCATTCATGCTGAAGACTGAAATTGCTCTACATGGAGAAGATCACCCACAACTGTTCCTCAGTTGTCACAGACATTTCCTTCCTTCTTTTCTCTCTTTCATAGTAATGAAATTACTACCTGAAACCATTTATCTTTTTAAATACAGTCTTTGTTTCCCTTGTCTACTGGATCCAAGGGTTTAGAGGACTATCTAACACATACTAGGTACGGGAAAGTACTTGCCAAGTGAACGTTAATGAATGACTAGACCCAGTGAAGTCACAAACAGTACTGTGCTACCTTACACTTAATTTGAACTTTACAACTTATGAGATGTACTCACTTGCCTCATGTATCATCCTGTTGGTTCCTTGAGAACCACTGGACACATGTGAAGCCCTACAAGAACTGAAGTTACAAAATGTCAGTGAATGATATTTGGTGTAGGAATGCCGAAACTGGAGTTAGAGGTACCCTCCCTCACAGTCCATTTTTTTCTACCACCTCAGGAGAAATGATTGACCCAGAAAGAAAGTAACAGTAGAGTCAATTTTATCCCTGTCACGAGTAAATCAAATGCAAAATCTTCCACAATTTTCACTAGAAAAATACAATTATATTTTTAAATAGATATACAGATAGATGAAAGATGGGCAGATTTGCATTTTAGTTTATAATTAAGTCAAACTGACTTTACAGATATGCTCCAATAAACAGCTAAATGTACATTTGCTGAGTAAATTATTTGGTGATTCTCAGCTGAATTAGGCAGATTTTTTTTTTTTTTTTAAAGACACATCATAGCAGTGTTGCTGTAGTAAAATAGAATATTTGTAGAATATCAGCTATAAATTACTTCATTTCTGGTGTTATAAAATGATCAAATTTAAGTTCCAAGGCTTCAAGGAGAGTACGTTTGTAGTAAATACTGATGTAGACTCCTATAGCTAAAAGGATTTCTATCATATAGCTCTCTTA
This sequence comes from Rhynchomys soricoides, assembly GCA_019843965.1. Taxonomy (NCBI): domain Eukaryota; kingdom Metazoa; phylum Chordata; class Mammalia; order Rodentia; family Muridae; genus Rhynchomys; species Rhynchomys soricoides. The sequence goes on along the minus strand of JADRCH010000324.1, from coordinate 1,202,212 downwards.
GTCTATAAACAATGATGTAGATGCTGAAGTGGTAAAGAAACTTATCTAGGCCAACACCAACATCTGTTGTTGGTTAAACAGAGAGCTTCAGAGCTAGAAATATGGTTTAGCAGCTAATAGCACTCTCTGCTCTTCCAGGGGTCCTCATTTTGGATCCTAGCACTCATGGCAGGCAAGTTACAATCACCAGTTCCAGTGCATCTGATGCTTCTGGCCTCCAAGTGTACCTGTACTCAACATGGACATACCCACATACAAACACATGAGCACATAAACACACACACACACACACCCCTTCACATAAAACTGAAAAAAGAAGTGTTTTTCTCTCTCAAGTATTTTTGCTTCCATGCCAGTGTCCAAATAATGATGTTTTATTTCTCCTTTGGTTCCTTTGAAAAATGACAGTTCACTTGTATTTTAGAACAAATTTGTTTAATTTTTTTCTGGGGGGGGGGGGAAGGAGGATTGCATGTGAGTGCAGTGCCCAAGGAGGTTAGGCAAGAAATCATCAGATGCCCTGGAGCTGGAATTGCAGGAAGTTCTGAGACAATTGACATGGGTATTGGAAACTGAACTCAGGTCCAGTGGAAAGCAGTATGTATTCTTGATCTCTGAGCTATCTCTCCAGCCCTTATTTTTAGTGTGTGTGTGTGTGTGTGTGTGTGTGTGTGTGTGTGTGTGTGTTGGACAAAGGATTGAAGAACCTGATGGGGATGGGAACTCCACAGGAAAACCAACAGAGTCAATGAACCTGGACCCCTGGGAGCTCTCAGAGTCTGAGCCACTAACCAAATAACATACACAGGCTGGAACAAGGGACCCAGCATATGTGTAGCAAACAGGCAGCTCAGTCTTCATGGCTGGCTTGTCTGGCCTCAATGGGAGAGGATGTGCCCAATCTGGCAGAGACTTGATGCCCCAAGTTGGCAGAATACCCAGGGAGGGACCCACCCTCTCTAAAGAGAAGGATATGGGGAATAGTGAGGGGTAGGACTCTGTGAAGGAGCGACTGCGAGGGAGAGAACTGTTTGTGATGTTAAAAAAATAATTATATATATATATGTATATATATATAATAAGATATATAATTAAGACATATATATGTATCTTTTGACATGCTTGAACCAGAGAGTTGCATGTATGTCCCAAGAAAGCTATGAACTTACTGTAACTAGACCAAACATCTGTCTTTAGAATAGCTCAAGAAAAAGGTGAGTTTGGAGGTTGATATGAGGCACAACAAAAGGTCAGTAGTGTTTATAAAAGCTGCATAAATATGCATATCCAACAAAAGAGCGACAATTACAAAGGAAAGTATAGAATAGACACAAAAACTATACTATAAGAACATTCAAGGCTGATTATTTAAAACAGCAAAGATTACTTACTATCTACCAAAAAGGAAAAACAAACAAACCAATAGTAATAATAATAGGAAAATATTGAATTATTTTCCCTAATATTTAAAAAAATGTAAATCTATTATCTCTACTTCTAGAGATTACCTTAAATTAAATCTGCAGCTTCATAGAAACATTTTTGCTAAATATAATGGGTTCAAAGCATAGCATTTGGCACACATGTCAAAATTTGTTGGTCAAGAATGTAGGTCTTCTCTAACACATGACATTGACCAGTCACTTAATGCTATGTGCTAGAATCTGGGTAGTTTTGGAACTTCCAGGATGGTCCATTCATGTGCTTGGTAAGGGTAGCTGAAAAGCTGGGCTCAGCTGGGACTTTAGGCCTCATCTGACTGCCCCAGACTGGAACGATAGTCCTTATCTGATTACTTGTATGTTTGAGTTTTATTTTGTACATGGTGTCCAGGAATCTAAGGAGCAATGGGAAAGATGTCCATCTTCATTATATCTGTGCCTCAAACTGTCCTGTTCATATTCTATGGGTAAAGCAAGAAATATAGATGTAGGCAGGCAGAGAGAAAGAGAGGAGAAAATTCGTCTCCATTTTAAATCGATGGCAATCTTCACTTGTCATATTCATTGAATGGAAATTGGAAGTTGACTATTAGTGATATTTGACGTATTTCTCTGCATAGAATACAAAATAAAGTGCATATAATCCAGTGGAATTAAGAAAGGAATTCAGCTGGACATGGTGGTACACACTTTTAATTCTAGGATTCAGCAGACAGAGGCAGGTAGATTTCTGAGTTTGAGGCCAGTCTAGTCTACAGAGCTAGTTCCAGGACAGCCAGGGCTACACAGAGAAACCCTGTCTCAACAAACAAACAATTCAAAAATGCTTTAGAAGAAGGATAATATTTTAAAAACACATGGCATTTCTTTTTTTTAATTTATTTTTAGCTTTTCTATATTTATATAAAATTTATAAGCACAACATAGAACATTGAACATAATGGTCTAAAAGGAATAAAATATTTTAGCTATAGCAAATCAAACAAAATCCACTTCAAAGTTCTACACTATGAATTATAAATTACAATTATTATTATTGTTATTATTATTGGTGAGACAGGGTATCATGTAACATAGGCTGGCTTCCAACTTTCTATGTAGCCAAGGATGACCTTGAATTCCAGTTCTTCAGCGTGCTGCGTGCTTTCATTTAAGAGTCCTTGTCTAGTGCTCTATAGAACTTAAGACAGCTGTGGTGGTCCATGTCTGTAATCCCAGCATTTTGGAAATGGAGGCAGGAAGAACTGGAAGATGAAGAAGTATAAATATATCAGTTTTCTAATCAAAGTCCCTTTGATCACTATCCCGGCCGGTGTGTGTGCTGTCTGTGTGTCATTTGAAAATTCTGATTCTAAAACATATATAAAATATAAAGGGTTAAACATCCAGTGAAATTCTGACGAAACCCATAACTTGAGAACACAAACTGCCCAATTTAATAATGGCTAATGGATTGGTATTGGTGCAAGGGTAGACAGTGAATCAGTGGGACAAATTAGAATTCAGAAACAGATCAGAACACACAGTGACACCTGATGTGTGACAGAGCTGACACTGCAGTGCAGTGGGGAAAGATAACAATTATTTTTTTTTTCAATAAATGGTTCAGGGTCAATTAGATATCCATTTGGAAACAAATAAATGGTGAACCTTTTGTCTCACACCATCTACAAAATTCAATTCTAGTCGAATTGTAGATCTTGATGTGAAAGGTAAAAAAAATTAAAGCTTTTAGGAGAAAACTTAGCATCATGTGTCGTGACCTTGGAATAGGCAAGATTTTGTAAAAGGGTACAAGATACCACGAACTGTAAAAGAAATAAAAGATAAATTAGATTACATTAAAATTAAGAACTCTACTCATCAAAAGACATCATTTATAAGAAAGGGAGAGACAAGTCATGGAATAGAAAAAAATAACTTACAATTCTTACTTCCAGACAAAAAAATTTGTCTGCATAAGATACCAGATCTATGCAATGATAATTAATTGTGAACAAGCCACTGCCTTGGTATTGGCACACACCTGGAGGGAAGGCATGAAAACGAGGCTAGCCTGAGACCTTGACTAAAGTAGAAGGAAGAAGAGAAGGAGGAGAAGGAGAGGGAGGAAGAAGAAGAGGAGGAGAAAGTGCACAGTCCAATTCAAAAAGTGGATAAGACTGAATGACACTAGGCAAAAGATGATCCTATGGTCATGGGGAAATGGGGAACTGTACAAATGTGCTTCAGTGAAATGCTGCTATGCAGCCCCTTGTATGGCTGTACAGGAAATGTCAATTGTAGGTGACATGCAGAGCAATCACAACCAACTCATATACCTCTGGAGGAAATGTGAACTGATTTGTCACCCTAAAACCCCTGGGAGTGTCAACTAAGCTTCATATATACATTTGTACAAGAACTTAACTAACACTTTGTCCTTCTACTATGTTGGTGGGTGCTTCTTATGCCCACCAGCATGCTCTGAAAAGGACACACTGAAACAGGTTCATCTATAGACTCAAGTGTGTAGTTCCAAGCCTCCACAGAAGCAAAACCTTGACTATTTCCTATAATGCTGGCTTAGTCTGAAAAAACAAATTCATAACAGATATCTAAAGACAGTCTGCCCTTTGCAGATGTGTGTGAGGAAGGTGCCTTTCCCCCACTATAATTAGATGAATTAATGGAACCTTGAAAATCTTTGTCCTAGTTAGGGTTACTATTGTTATGATGAAACATAAAAGCAAGCTGAGGAGGAAAGGGTTTATTTGGCTTATGCTTTCACATCTCAGTCCATCACTAAAGGAAGTCAGTAGGGCGTGATCTCAAACAGGAAGGGATCCTGGAGGTAGGAGCTGATGCAGAGGCCGGGGAGGAGTGCTGCTTACTGGCTTGCTTGGCCTGCTTTCTTATAGAACCCAGGACCACCAGCCCAGGTGGCCCCACCCACAGTGGGCTGGGTCCTCCCCCATAGATCACTAATTAAGAAAATGCCCTATAGGCTGTCCACAGCCCAATCTTACGGAAGTGTCTTCTCAACTGAGGCCCCCGCTTTTCTGATGATCCTACTCTGTGTCAAGTTGACATAAAACTAGCCAGCACAATCTGGAAGGGGTTTGTTTTTTCCTTCAAATGATTTGCTTGTCTTTTTGTTTTGTTTTATGTTTTGCTTTTGAGTCATCTGAAATCTAAGTCATCTGTGCTATTTTGCAAATAAACTTACTTTGTCTTGTATGCAAGACTTCTTTGGACAATTTTAGAAAGATAACTATGCCCATAGTTATTTATCCAACACAATGACTGTATATGTAGATATGCATAAGACTGTTCACTGGAGATCAAGAGTACGTGCATCATGCAGAAAATGGTGTGCAGAGAGCTCAATACATACATGAATATGGTAGTCTGCTGATTCTGTACACTGTTCTATAGGCTTGTCTTTAGCCCGATCCATACTGGCACAAGCATCCTAGTGCGCCATAGCACTCATCCATCTGGTAATAAACCTAAATCAATCTGGCTCATGAGGAGAAGAGAGCTGGGTGTGGAAGAAAAATAAATTAAGTTTCTGAGAGTCCCAAACAAAGAGCTCATCCAGGAAGACTTTATTTGGGGGTAGAGAGGTTGGGGATGTGGATGGCAGTGGTGTGACATGGACAGGAAGGACAGATAGATAATCAAATTGCAGTGAGAGTAACAAGACACATGAGCCTGTAGTAAGAGGAAGGCAGAGGAGAACCAACCTGTTCAGACAAGGCTCTCATCTTCCCTGGATTGATGAGTAATGCACTTTCAGCTGTACTCTTGCCTTCTCTAATCTGCCCCATGATTAAACTGAATAGCTCAGTACATGTTTCAAATATTTCACATATGTAAAGTCCTTCAATGGTGGAAGTGAATAGCCGAAGGAGGTCATACAATTGAAGGTTTAGGACTTTTTACCATGAATGAGTGACTCATTCAGTGGTATACAGTATTAAATGATCCAGGTTATGTACACGCAGCCATAAGCAGTAAGATGTGGGTCTGGAGAAATGGCTTAAAGAGTGTTCATTGTTTTTCCGAGAAGATTTGAGTTTAGTTCCCAGAATCCACATCAGGTGGCCCACAAACACTGGTAACTTTAAAGCGAAGGGATTTTAAATCTTCTTCTGCTCTGGTGAGGATGTGGAGAAAGAGGAACACTCCTCCATTGTTGGTGGGATTGCAAGCTGGTAAAACCACTCTGGAAATCAATTTGGCAGACCCTCAGAAAACTGGACATAATACTACCTGAGGACCCAGCTATACTGCTCCTGGGCATATACCCAGAAGATGCTCCAACATGTAATAAAAACACATGCTCCACTATGTTCATAGCAACCATATTTATAATAGCCAGAAATGGAAACAATCCAGATGTCCCTCCACAGAGGAATAGATACAGAAAATGTAGTACATTTACACAATGGAATAGTACTCAGCTATTAAAAACAATGACTTCATGAAGTTCTCAGGCAAATGGATGGAACTTGAAATTATCATCCTGAGTGAGGTAACTCATTCACAAAAGAATAAACACAGTATGTACTCACTGATAAGTGGATATTAGTCCAAAAGTTCAGAATACCCATGATTCAATTCACAGCAACTGTTGGACTGAGCGTGGGGTCCCAGATGGAGGAGTTGGAGAAGGGAATGAAGGAGCTGAGGGAGTTTGCAACCCCATGGAGGGAGCAGCAGTGTCAACTGGTCAGGCCCCCTGGTGCTCCCAGAGACTGGACCACCAACCAAAGAATACATATGGAGGGACCCATGGTACTGGCCACATATGTGGCAGAGGAGGGCCTTGTTGGCCATCAGTGAGAGGAGAGGCCCTTGGGTCTGAGAGTGTTAGACACCCCAGTATAGGGGTATGCCAGGGAGGGAAGATGGGAGTGGGTGGGTGGGTGGGTGGGTAGGGGAATACCTTCATAGAGGCAGGGGGTAGGGGGATGAGATAGGGGGTTTCCAAAGGGGAGACCTGGAAAGGAGAAAACATTTGAAATGTAAATAAAGTATCAAAAAAAAAAATCTTCTTCTGCTCTACACAGGCACCCACAGGCATATACCACACACATACACACACACACACACACACACACACACACACACTTGTAAATTTAAAATAATAAATAAATCTTAAAAATAATATGATGTGGTACCTGTATTAAAAAGAGCTAGCAATATATTCAAAAGAAGCAAAATCGCCATATATAAAACTACCCATGGGGGCTAAACATGGTGGTACATGCTTTTAATCCAATGCAAGTGAGTTCCAGGATAGCCTGGTCTACATAGCAAGTTCCAGGACACCCAGGGTTACATAGCAAAACCCAGTTACCAGTTACAAACAAACAAAACAAAACAAAATCTGAGTGAGTGTAAGAATGCTATTCTAATGCCTACTATTTAGGACTGGCTAATGTCAAGTATGCACCAGAGGATCTCAACTGAAAAAGGAAGAAGTTAGCTTGTAGGCTGCAGAATCTAGAGACATCAGTAAAGTTTCCAGACGCGACCAGAGCTGCTTATATCTTTTCATCATAGTAATTGTTAGGATTTCTTCTAGACTCCGCTCCACAGTTACCTGGCAATGGCCAGGTACGCCTGACTCATTATAAAAGGGGCTTCTTGGCCCCTCTCTTTCTCTCTACTCTTCTCCTCTTGCTCTCTTACCCTCTTCTTCCTCTGTTCCCTCCCACCCCCCACGTGTTCATGGCCGGCCTCTACTCTTCTATTCTCTGTCTCTACTACCCCACCAACTCCCCTCCCCTTGCCCTAAATAAACTCTATTCTGTACTATACCATCTGTGGTTGGTATCTCTGGGGGAAGGGGGTGCCACTGAGGCATACTGAGCCTCCACCAAACATCTTTTTCCCTTTTTATAAAACACAGCATCAATACTCAATAAATGTGGGTTTTTTTGCATTCCATGGAATTACTTACTACTTTTATTATTACCCTTAGTGGAAGGCTAACTTTGTGACTGCTTTGATTTGAATGTGCAGAGTTCCTCAAAGCATCTTGTGTTTGAACACTTGATCCTTGGCTGTGTGGGGGTGGTTGTGGAATCTTTTGGACATGGAGGCTACAATTCTAAGGATGTAAAGTAAAGGTGGAGATTGAGAATTGTAGCCTTGCTTCCTATAGGGCTTTCTCTCTCTCTCTCTCTCCCTCTCCCCTTCCTTCTTTCCCTCCTTCCTTCCTTCTCCTCCTCCTCTTCTTCCTTGGCTTTTCAAGACAAGGTTTCTCTGTGTAGCCCAGCTGTGTTGTTGGAATTCCCTCTGTAGACCAGGCTGACCTTGAACTCAGAGATCAGATTGCCTCTCCTGGGATTAAAGACCTGTGCCAGGACACCTGGCTGAGCTTTGTGTTTTTTAAAGTAGCAGTCTTCCCTGTAAACTTCCATGGCCACTTATGGAGTCCCCATTGCTATGCCTTCACCACTGTGATGTACTGTACTCCCTTAAACTATGGAAAGTGGATGGCTCTAGATATTGGAACTCAGCATATTCTGGTAACTTTTGTATGAAACAGAGGGTCAGAAACACTTTGTAGCCTCGTCAATTTTTCAGTGGGTGCAACCTCCCTTTGCTGACCACAACATAGGAATAGGCATCCATTTTCTTGCTTTCCATGAGGAAGTATTAGGGATTGAACTCAAGGCTTCACCTGTGCTAAACAGATACTCTGGCAGCTGATCTATATATCCAGGCCCTCATCAGCAAAAAGTGGAAGTACTGGTAAGAGTGCATGCAGTTGTTCATTCATTTAAGAGATGGTAAGAATGTATCATTTAACAGATGTTTATTTAGAACCCAGTCTCTTTAAGGCAGGATTGTAGTGTCTGAGGATCAGAGCGCTGCAAATACAAACAACAGGCCTGCTTTTAAAGACATTCTAGTTTAGGGACAGTGGGGAGGGGAAGAGCAAGGAGAGAGAGAATGTAAACTAGAAAATAAAAATAAATAGGAACTTACAAAGAATATGAAAACTTCTAAAGAAAGAATGAAATGACACTGTCCTAGACTAGGGAGGTCCCTTACCATGCTCTTCTATGGATCCAAATGGCAAGAAGGTGGCCGGAGTTAGGACAGACTCAACAAGTATGGACACACCTGGATGTGTCAGTTACAGCAGCCACTGGGAATTTGAATTCCAGGTCACTACTGCTGGCACCAAAGTTTCATGGGGACATCCTGTGTACTGTGACATGTGCTAGTGGGTGTATGCAGAAAGACAATTATGAAGGACTACGAGTCAGACAGATCCCCTGGAGGCAGGCAGAATGAGCAACATGGCTGTAGGTAGATTAATGTACCTTCCACTTTTCCGGACATTTAAGATGGCCAGTTTCCTGGTTCTCCTTCTCAAAGACAAAATCTTGATGGGCTTTTCCTCTTCCTCAGCAGTTCAACCGTTTCCTTTGGGTCTAGGGAGTAACAGCTAGTCAACTTCCCATCTCTGTTTGAGTTATCCAATTCCCTGTGATATCTCAAACCCTGTTCAAGTATCTCTGGACAACATTATCCAGAAAGTATCCTTTCGTGGAAATGTGTGAAGTCAGCATTGAATGTGACTCTGAACACCCATAGGAAGATACTTCCAAGCTCTCTGTCCATCATGGCTGTGCTCAGAGACTGGAGAAGCATGAGCTTGTTAACATTACCATGTAGGCCTTATGATTCATCAAAATGCCTAGGTTCCAGACCTGAATACATCTGTGGCTATAGCAGCTGACATGAAGTGCTCTTAGACATCTACCCATTCTCCTCTGTCTCAATTCCCTTCCTCTGCACATTAGAATGGTAATATCCGAATCACCAAAGTATGACAATGATGAAAACAGACAGTAGATGTCTGTGAAAGTATTTTGTTAATTTCAAACTATAAGTTAACATTTGTCACCAAAATTTATTCAACCTGAACCAAATACGCAAGCTGAACTCATTGTCTTCTTCAAGATCTATGACAAAGCCAGGCATGGAGGTGAACACCTTTAACTCCAGCACTCAGGAGGTAGAGGCAGGAGGATCTTTGTGAGTTAGAGGCCAGCTTGGTCTATAGAGGAAGTCCAGGCCAGGCACGGCTGCATATAATAAGACTGTATCTTAAAAACAAAAATAAAAACAAAACTATGACATTATGAAAAGACACATCTTTCCTTATGAGCTATCAACCAAGAACGTTGAGCAGTTTCTGCTTCTGCCTTATTTAAGAGAGAGCAGACTGTTGTCAGCTTTCAGCTGCGGTGCATCTACAGAGTTCAGGGCAAGAGTCCATTCAGCCTTTAGCCATTCAGACTATAAACACAGGAGCCAAGCGGAGCACCTGCTCATTCATCTAAGCTTCTAGTTCAGCCTGTGGCTATTCTACATTTGTCATTCAATGTTTTCAAGTGAGAGGGAAGAAGCTACCTCAGGAATGTTCCTAGTAGAACATTGGCTAATGACCACAGCAATTCATATCTGCTCAGGAATAAGGCCAACAGAAGCTCAGATTTTTGGTTCACCATCTTCCTTTAAGTTCTGGTTTTCTGTTTGTTTTGTTTGAGCTGGGCGGTTTGTTGCTGTTGTTGTTGTTTTGTGGGGGAGGGACTTCATTTTCATTTTTATTTTTATATACTAGGAGCTATTTTCCAAAAAGGGAATTACTGGGCCACCAACCCTCTAAAAGCAAGGTGCTTGTAAACAGAGCATTTGCTTTTTTGTCCATAAAGGACTGGAATAAACTACAACAAAGAAGCTTCCACAAATGAACTCAAGCCTATGATGTGCAGTGATTGACAGGTAGCCTTTTGTGGAGAGCTTTTGGGGTGCTTTCTAGGAATTTGCAGGAATTTGACATTGGACTAGGACAAGGAAGTAGGCTCAAGATAAATGCAGCTGAGGAATGTGTTCATTGTATCTTGATGGGTCTTGTTAGGACCCTGAATACAGTAATCATGGGACCTTTGTTTGTGCCTTGTTTTTTCTTGACTACTTTGTCTTTGATCTAGAACTGACCCTGCTCTTTGCTTGTACCTAGAATGATATAAAAGCAGACTGGAAGAAAATAAATCCACTTCAACTTCAGAACTACCTGGAGTCATGTTACAATGCTCATGTTATAATTGTCATTTTCTTTTCAATCCTCACTCCCTCCCTTGAGACCCTGTTGACTGACTGAGCTGGCTTGGTCAGCCTTTGGTCTGCCCACTTTTCTGTAGGACTTACAATCTAATTTCAGAACCAAAGAATCAAGACTGAAAAAGCTGCCAGGGGTCTCATATCAATTATAAAAACAACTAGACTTGTGTCTTCCACCTGGGTGGAGCCTAAGTACCCTGCATACATAGACCTTAGTCCTGGCCTCTAGCCCTTCTGAGAATTGACCACATCTAGGCTCTCCATTTATCTAGTGTACTAGCTTTCTATTGCTTGTGTAAAAGTCACCATACACGCATTACCTTGATACAGCTCAAGTGCATCAGCCCATAGTGTTTAGAGACAGAACAAAAAATTAAGTCCCATGGGGCTGAAATCAAGATTCTGACAGAGCTCATTTCCTAAAGAGAAGCAAAGTGAGGATCAATTTTTTTTGATTCTTTCAGCTTCTGACACTAGTACCTTCAGATTGTGGCCAGCCCATCACTACTCATCCCGGCTTGAACTGTCTTTTACTTCTATTCATTTTGATTTGCTCCCTCCATTTTAAAAGGGCCACCGTGGTGACCCTAGGCCTATCAGATAATGCAGAATTATCTCCCCCTTTCAAAATTCTTATTTAATCATAGCTAATAAGTTCTCTTTGCCATATAAGGCAATAGTCACAACTTCTTGGGGATGAATATGGTAAATTTGGGGCTCTTCTTCAACCAATTATACCTGTGGGGCTGGCTTCAAAACATTATGTCTAGCTGAGGATAAAAGAGAATCTTCCAACTGGAGGAAAGAAAAGTATTAGGTGGTTTAAATTGAGGGGGAATAACCATGTATTCTTCCTTTCTGTATTCCAATGCTTTAGCTAATTCTGCACATACAAATACCAAAAATGTCATTTTCCAAGGTGCCTCTGACGTTTTGTTCTTTGTTATAACCTCCTCCAGGTTAGCTGATTAGAAGTTACCTGCCCTTAGGTGTTCTCGGGTCTTGGCTAATGAGAACAGATCTAATGTATTCAAATGCTGGAAGTGCTGCTAGTCAGATATATGGAGACAATCCTTTTCCTTTCTCCTCCCCTTCCTACTAGCTAGATTAAAATGTGAATTTGAGAACTGAAACTGTGGAGTTAGAACATGAGACACAAGCTGTGAGCTGAAGATCAAGGACTAAACCTGGGTCATCCACATGATGGAACTGTCATAGCAGCGCAAGATCCCTCATGATCTTTCTAATTTACAGAGGACTGAGATAGATAACAGTGTTCCTTGCGACTTGGGCATCTGTCTAGTAGTCAACCTTGTAACCTGATGTGGTTCTTAGTATGAAGTCCATAATGGAATAGACTAATTCCATCCACAGCTCTGTTCCTGGATGGTTATGCATCTTACATAGGTCAGTTGGCCTCTCTGAGCCTTATCTCTTTTAAGCGTAAAATGGAAGTGATAATCACATGCAACTCAGCTATTGAAAATATAAAGCCAGAGAGGACATGTGGACCTCATCTGTGAACTCTAAGGCACTTTACAAAGAAAAGGGTTGAAAGATTAAAATGCAATTTCTCATTCTCCTCAAACACACTTGACTTTTTAACATCTTATTGTCCAAAGGCTTTGCCCATTTTCTCATTGACTTTCACTTATTGAATAAGGTCAGTAATATAATTTTAAAGATGTATGTAAGCTTTTTTCTTCTTCAAGGACTTGATAAGGCTGTTTATTTCAATTGGGAAGATAAAGTCATTAATTTTTATTTTTCTGGATTAGCTTTTGCAAAAACATTTGTTAATGACAGGCTTGGAAAACGTCTATTCCTCTATTTAATGACTTGTCTAATAGAATACGTATCCCTCTTTAGATATGAAATCCCTGAAAAGAGAAACTGAAAGGCCCCATGTTCGGTAGTGTTTGGTCACAAGTGACAGGAATCCAGACTTTCTACCCAGAGAGCATGGAGGTGGCAAATAATCAGTCTTCCCAGACCAAGAGACACGACACCCTGGACAGACCAGGAATCAAAGAAAGGAAGGGCCACCTCTGCATATACTCAGGGATGCATTCTGGCTCTTAGCCTTGGGTCTTCAGCTTCTGTTGCATTTTCTTAAAGAGCTAACAGTGAGATTTGAAGAGTATATATGAGCAGGGCTATCCAGCTATTGGGGACAACCTTCTAGGATCTCAGCAGCCATCTGTATTGGCACCAGCACTGACTTCTGTGACTTTCTCCAAGCCCCTTTCACTTTTGTCTACTTCTTATTCTTCCTTTTCATTCTTTGATACTTGACATGTGGGGACTGTAAATGTGGCAGAATAGAATGAGAATCCAGAAATCAGAGAACAAAATAGAACTCTCACATCTTGGCATCAACTTGTTGTAAGTAAAAGTTGGCTATTCCTTGTATGGTGAGAGCATGAAGTGAAAAGATGTTTTCTTTGGTGATTATCTCCCAGCCTCTGTATGTATTGGATTCACATTTTAAAACAACAGGTCATCCCTGACCAATTTTGCTGTATGCGGATGCAAACATGACCCTTGGTAAACAGTTGCATGGTTCAACTCTACAGTTCAGTGGTCACACAGGACTTTCTTCTGCTGCCTTTGTGCTTGGCATAGACTGGGCATCTTTTGGGAGCTATTCCAAATGTCAAAGGCTGTTCTTCTAGATGAATAACAACTGGTATATACAAAGCCACCCAGAACACTATAATTACAAACTGGAAGCTCATAATTGGTGCATGAACCACTTCCTTTATGAGTTACTTGGCTTTATTCACAGTTTTTCTCATTGCAAGGGCTGTGTCTCCTGGCTCTACCTTTAATAATGGTGACAGTCATAATAAGTGTAATAATGCAGCATTACTTTCTAATTACAAAGAAAATTTCCTCTCAGGAGCTCAAAACACTCTACAGACATTATCTCATTCATGGTTCTAACCTCTAGTGCTGCTTGGCAGTCACCAACATGACCATAGTAGCCAGATGGCTACAGTCTACTTCTCAATCCTCATGGAAGACAAGGGAAGCAAGAGCAATCTTTAGACTATTCAAAATGCTGCAGAACACCAATAATGAAATTCAAAGGATGATATATTTGCTCTATCTTGCTGAGAAAATAATTAACAAGCTTTTTGTAGTTTTATCATAGCCTTGGAAGGAGCTTCATGATCCAGTTCCCCTGAGGACAAAATGCTTTGTACTATACATCATTAAGAACTCTCAAATTCGAAATGTTCATCCAAATTGAACATGCTACTAGTATTTGGCATTGTGGACCCTCAGGTATAGATCAGTCATCAAAAACAGAGGTCAAAAATTGTGGCTTGTGGGCCAAAATCCAAGAGTAGATTCTTTCAGATAGGGTGTCATGTATCCCTGGCCTCAAGTCTGATATGTAACACAGAAAGACCTTGAACTTCGGATCCTCCTGTCTCTACCTATAGAGTGCTGGGATCAAAGCCATACACCACTAAGGCCAGATATTTGATGCTGAGACCAAACCCAGAGCTTCATGCATACAAGGCAAGCATTCTGCCAACTACATCCTCAGCCCTGTTTTCCATCCTTGATAATACACAACCTTCATATACGTACAAATCATGGCACAGAATCCTAGGGTTTGGCATCCTGGATCACAACTACAAAAATATTTATCATATGGTTCTTTATTTAAGGGTTTATGGACCCCAATTTCAAAAAGTAAGACCAGTGTGCAAGGACTTATGGAGTGGAAACATCCCATGGGGGTCTGTCCATGAGTTGCTGGTTCTTTACTGATCCATTTAATATGTCAGTGACATTTCTTACTATTGATTTACTAGACTCTTTCTAGAAAAGTCTATTCTGTCTGTGTCTAATATGAATGCACTAAGTGCTGTGTTTCTATTTCCTCTTGATATTCAGATGATATGGTCACATTTCTGCTTGCTTGTGTCTGAAATGCTTTGTTTGTATTGGAAAGGGATTAAGTGCTGAGTCCTGACCTTGCTGATGTTCACCACTCCTCACAATGGGTGAATGAGCAGTGGCCTCTCTTGACTTAATGTTCACAGAGGGTTCTGCTGCTTTTGGTCTCTTTGTTTTTGTTTTTGTTTTGGATTCAGCCAACACCCCTAAGATTCAAGGCATTTGATTCAAGGAGAGTGTTTGATTTGCACAAAGGACCAAGTGACTGATAGGATGGTTTTCAACATCATGAAGCAGAATTGGACTGTGGTGTTTCGAGGCTGGCATTGGCTTTTCTGGTCTCCTAGGTCCCTATGCACCTTTCAGGCTGACATTTTAAAATGACAGATTTCCTTGCTGACTTTCCTTCTCCACTTTTAATCCCATCAAATTAAAAATTTGACTAAATAAGACAAGACCTGTGGAACAAGGGCCAGAGAAAGTAGGACTTGATGGTAGAATGTATACTTGGCATGAATGAAGTCCTGGGACAGTCTTTAGCACCAACAAGTAAAAATTTAAAACACAAAGAAAAGAGCAAATGAGAAAATAATTTAGGAGTTATAAAACATTGACTATTTTTATATCTTAAGATAAATCTTATTTTAACAATGATTTCCCAAATACTTAGTGTAGTAGGAAAGGGATTTTCAGCACTGAATTTGGAGGTTGTTGCTTCTGTAAACTGCACCCTAAGTGATAAAATCAATCTCTAAATTGAATGAAGAAGGACTAGGAGGAGCAAGTGTTCTCAGACCATGAGTGCAACACAAAGTCCTGCCTTGTCTTTTCTTTCACAGAGAAGAAAGGATGATGTGGCACCCGGTTGCCGGGGAGGATGTGCAGCACACAGTCATTTTATGTGACTTTGAGCGTCATGTTGGCAGTAAAAGAGATTAGTCATCAGTCATGGAACCCCATAAAGCAAGGCATAGATGATGGTAAGAGATAGCAGGAGACAGAGGCAAGTTGCAACAGTAATTATTACAAGTAAAACTTAAGGTTCCATTTAAAACTTTCAAATGTGACCTTTGCGATGACACCAAAGCACAGGTGACCAGTTCATCCTCATCAAAACTAAGGACCTCTTTGAACATCAAAGGAAAGTGTTAAGAAAGCAAAAATGGACCAGTGAGATGGTTCAGTGAGTAAAAGTGTATGCTGTACAAGTCTGGTGTCCTAAGTCCAATCCCCAGATCCCACATAAAGATGGAAGGAGAGAATCAACTCCACAAATTGCCCTCTTGCCTCCACATGCATGCCCCTCCTCATACCCTACTCAAATACACCATAACAATAAATACAATAAAATTTAAAAAGACAGTTTACAGAAAAAAATAACACAGCCTATAAAGGGATTAACTTTCAGAATATATTTAAAAAATATTAATTCAACCCAATAACTGCAGAATTAGCAAACCAATTCAAGATTTGAATAAAAGCCAGGCATGGTGGCACATACCTGTAATCCCAGGTAGGGGTGGGGCAGAAGAATGAAAAATTTGAAGCCAGTCTGGATTATATGGAAAGACCCTAGCTCAGGAAGCAAACCAAACAAACAGAAGAAACCACAAGACTGAGTAAAGAACTGAAGCAGACATGTCTCTAAAGATATACACATGGCTAATGAGCACATGGGAAGATGCCCAGTGTTATTATTCATTAGAAAAAGTAAATCAAAACCAAAATGAGATACTAATTTACTCATGGTAGAATGACAATAACCATCGTAATATGCATTAAAGAACAAGAAATGCCAAGGGCATGCAGAAATTGGCATCCTTCTAAGTTGCTGGGAAGAATGGAAAATGGGAAGCCATTGGACAAAACAGTATGGTGACTGATTATCTAACACAAATCACAGAACCACCATTTCATCTGGCAATTCCACTTTTGGAAGAGTACCCAAAATAACCAAAATTAGGGACTTAAACAGATCACGTGACACCTTTGTTTGAAGCAATGATATTTAGAGCTGTAAAACAATCCAAATGTCCATAGGCAGATGAACAGAGTCAACATAATGTAGAATACTATTCATCCATAAGAATGAACAAAATATTGACAGACAGCATGATGTGGGTGAGCTCTAAATACATTTTGTTTAGTGAAAAGAACCAGACACAGAAGAATAAATATTTTGTGATTTCATTTATGTGGGGTACAGAGCGTGGATAAATTCAGGAGACAACATTGTCTTAGTCAGTGCTCTATTGCTATGAAGAGACACCATGACCAAGGCAACCCTCATAAGAGAAAGCATCTAATTATATAGAGGCTTGCTTATAGTTTCAGAGGCTTAGTCAGTTATCATCATGGGGTGGTGGGCAGGGAGCATGACAGCATGTAGACAGATTCTGGAGCAGTAGTTGAGAGCTATACCTTGATCCATAGGCAGAAAACAAAACTCTGGGCCTGATGTGACATACTTCCTCTATCAAGACCTGTGGTGGTTTGACTAACAATGGCCCCACTGACTCATATATTTGAATGCTTAAACTTCAGGGAGTGATACCATTTGGAAAGATTAAAAGAATTATAAGGTGTGTTCTTCTTGGAGGAAGTGTGTCACTGGGGGCAGAATTTGAGGTTTCAAAAGTCCACGCCTTGCCCAGAGTCTCTCTCTCTGTCTACAGATCATATATAGCTCTCAGATACTCCTTCAGCATCTTTCTGTATACCACTATGCTCCCCACCAAGATGGTAGCAGACTGAACCTCTGAAACTATAAGCCGGCCCCTAACTAAATGTTTTCTCTCATGAGTGGCTTTGGTCATGTTGCCTCTAGACAGCAATAGAACAGTTTCTAAGGCAAGGCCACAACATCTCCTAATCCTTCTAATCTTATCAGACAGTTCCACTCCATGATGGTAAAGCATTCAAATACATGAGCCTATGGGGCCATTCTTGATCAAGCTACCACACCCAGCACAGATGTGGGAGAATGGGAATATATTGATTAAGGGCATGGCAAGATTGGGGATGGGATAATAGTTACCCAACCATTGGATGGTTACAAATGGTTAAGACAATAAATACTTGTTACATTTTACTACACTTTGAAAAATTTACTCATTAACATCCATTTTAGTACTTGATATCTGATTCTTGCTTTGGGATTGTGTTTTCATAATCTGGAAGGGGGATTTCTTCCTTGAAGATAAGAGCAAACCTGCAAATCCTACAGGGAAGTGGAGCTTTGCTCTAGCTGTGATTTTGGCACAGGTGGACTGAGTCCATAATATCCCTGTTACAGAGAAGAGCCACAGTTCATCTTAATGGTGGCAAGTGAACAACTACCTCAGTACGGCACCTTAATGAAATGAAATTGGTTGAAGACTTCAAAGACTAAAAGTAACCAAGACATTCAGAAGCTGTATTTTTTCCTATTTGGATCATTTTAGGAAACAGTGTAAAATAATGTTCTTTGCCAAACAACATAAATCCTTATAGAAAATAGAGTAAAAATAGTTTTAACGTGCTTTTAGGACAAAACCATTAACAATGTCTAGTCACAAAGGCTGAAAATAAGAACCACATTCTTAAGTGGAGGTAGGAAGAATAAACTCCAAATATTTATCCTTTCTTAAAGAAAATAGCTGTATTTCTCTCTGGGTAACAGACTCTTGATTGAGTTCTGAACTGGATGCAATCCATAGATTCTTTTACATAACACTGGGAACAATTTATGAGGCAGGTGGTAGTGAACCCACTTTTCTGATGGGAAACTAAGAGATGGTAAATGAACCGATTGAAATTTGTAGTCCAGGGCTTTGCTATGGTTAAAGCATGGCTATCATTTAATAGCAAATCTGTGGCCATATCATATATCCCATTTTGTAATCATCTCATAGACTGACCCCATAAAGAAAATCATTCTCCAGTTAAATTTGCATTTCTTAGTCCAACATCTCAAATAAAAGGCAACACATTTAGTAAAAGGAATCCCAATTCTTCCTCTGACTCCAATTCAGTCACACTGCTTGAGGCAACACTCCCTGCCTCTATTTCCCCAAGAAAACTATCATTGAGCCTCTATTTATTTCAACCATATGCCACCCATTTCACACAAATGGTCTCTTCTGGGAGATTCAATCTACTTCTTATTATCACAGTTAACAAACATCCAATGTGTGGTGATGCCTGTGTAAACAACCATATGCCAGTGTTTGCTGATATCATTGACAGCATTCCTTATTTTTTCTGTATTAAGTGCAGTTGCAAACATTTTACAAATTAAATTAAGGCTAGGGAGAGATGACTCAGTGTATTAAAGGTTTGCTGTGTAAATGAGAAGACCTGAGTTCAGATCTCCAGAACCCACATTAAAATCAGGGCATGGTGATGCTTGTCTGTAATCCCAGCACTGGGAGATGGCGATAAGCAGGTTCTGGGGGCCACTGGATTGACAGCCTAGCATAAACAGTGAGCACCAAGTCCAGTAAGAGACCTGTCTCAAAAGTGAATGAGGAAGATGCCCATGATCAACTGTGACCTGCACATATGCTCAGTACAGGTAATAACATTCACATAAACATGTGTATATATGTATACAACATACACACATACTTGTACACATGCATGCTCAGACACAGACACTTAAGCTAATCTATTTCAGAATTCGCAAATTATTTTTAATTATACAGTAGGTAATAGGGCTTCCTTGTCTCGTGCCATATTTGCCAATCATATTGACTAATGTCTGGTCATCTTGTCAAGAAAAATATTCTGAGATTTCCGAGTTTCCATGTGAACAGGTACATTAGTGTTGAAAGTGCCTCTCAAGGTATTTTCTAAAGGCCAGAACTGTAGCAGATGTGTATGATTAAAAATGCTTTGAGTCTACTTTGTGCTTTTTGAGGAGACTTTGATCAGACTATAGTTATCATTCTGAGGCAAGGCTGGGAATTCTGTTATACCTTGACCACGTGGGTTAGGAATTCAGATGTGTGTGTGTGTTTGTTGTTGTTGTTGTTTTCAGATTGAACAAGCATGCACTCTTCCCCTGAGCCATATTCCTGGTGGAACAATCTAGAATTTGAAGTAACCTTTCAATCCTACCATGTGCCTTTCACCCCTTGGGTCCTGCTGTCTGTCATGGAGGCAGCACCCACAGCAGAGGGGCCTGATATCTGGTCAGTTCTCTACAGAATCATTGGCCTCCACCTGTCTTTGCCATCCCTCCTGAATCCTCTCTTTACTGCACAGCTCTGCTTGTGCCCTCACATGGTTCTGATCTTCTCTGCCTTTCCTGCTTCAAACCTCTGCTTCCTTCTTTGCTCGGGGTTCCCCTGACAAGTCAATCTTCAATCTTTTTGAATTTTGCATGGCCAGGTGTTGACCATGGAATTCTGCTTTGGTGTTCTCCTAAACAAACACAACACTACTCCTGGGTTGGCACTGCCAACCAGAACCAGAGCAATATAATATCAATCCTAAAGTTAACAACATCAAAAAAACAATTTAGTTCAAACCAGGTAACAAGTCAATCTCCAAGGGAGATACAATCACTTATTTTGTCAATGCAACACACACACACACACACACACACACACACACACACACAAATTGTTAGGAGATCAGTTGAAAAGTAATGGGTTATTGTGGTCAAAGGACTGAGCATAGGGTTTATACTCAGTGTCCTACATGGTTGAGAGAGTCTCTGTTTCCGACATTAGTGATTTTGTGCCTAATATACACAGTCATGCTTAGTCACCATGGCTAAGTGTAATTATCAACTATTGGGAGTTAAAGAGTCATTTTATTCATCAAGATCTAAAGAGTAGACTAGAGGTAAAGAAGATGTTACCCCTGCAGCTTCTAAATATGAACTTGGAGAAAAGCCAACCAGCAATGAGGAGAACCCACAGGTTAGTCTAGATCAGGCCTCCTCATGCTAGCAGCACTCCCATCCAGGAGACAGAGAAGCCTGGACACATTTTTAGTTTCCAGAAAACAGGAAGGGGGAGGAGCTACCGACTCTGGTAGAGACCAGAGATACCACTGAACACTTTCCAGGGAATAGGACAGCTGCCTGAAGCAAAGGTTTATTTAGGCTAAAGGCCAGCAGTAAGGCCAAGACTAATAAAACCCAACTTACAGCACATTCTGAAAACAGCACTGACAGGTGATTGGTGTCAAAGGCTGATGTGTGTCTGACCACACCTTCAAGGTGTAAGCTCCCTGGCCATGTATCCAGTTTGCAACTACTGTTTCAGCTCTCTCTCTGATATTCAGAAAATGAATCATAATATTTTTTGTATTATGTAATCTGTATTTTTTTGTCAAAATCTCAAAGTTTCTTTAAAGCAACAACAATTCCCTCCCCTAAATCATTAGTGACAATAACACAAAGTGGGTTACTGTCTCATGACCATTAATTCTTATATATTTAAATATTTTCATAAGGTATAAAATATCAAGACAAAGAAATTGAGTCACTAGCTATGAAATCTAAGCCTGGGTAGCTTTAGAATGGAACTTGTTTGGGAAGTTCAGAGGTGATGCCTTTTCCAGGTAACTGACACTTTGGCCCAGAATAAAGCTGATTCTGGCTTACTCAGAGTGCCATTGCTCATGAAATCACCAAACAGCTATAAGCTTACAGTCATCACCATATAATGAATTGTCTTGGACCAACTTGCTTCTAAACAACAGATGTCCCATGAAGATGGCCACTATATAATTTTTTCTTGTAAATTACTTAAAACTGTAATTAGAGAATGCTATTTACCTTTTGATAGTTCTATCAACATGAAAACATTGAGTGACACATCTGTTGAATGAACTCTGTGTAAAACAAACTATATTGGACTACTGTGGTCTTGTGCCTCAGAATTCTATTCTCGCTGTATTTTGTATTTTACTGGAGGCTACAATTGAGAAACTCCAGATATAATTTTTAGAGATTTTTGAATATTATAAAGAGTCTTTGGATTCTGAGTTTGAATTTTTAAAGACTATGTGACTTTCTTAAACATTGAAATGTTTTATATTTTGATGTTTATATTAATGTGTGATTTTGGAAATCAACAAAAAAGGAAAAATTATGGCTTAACAGTGATGTGTCTGTGTCAAATTGACAAGAGATCATTGTATTTTGTATTATTTAATTCCTTAAAAATTAATTTTTCATGTAAAATTATTTTGAATATGTTAAAGCAGCACAGTATAAGAATTTTAGCTATTTATTTAAACTAAATATTTAAATATCTCAGGGTAAATATCCAGTTTTATTTTAAACATGTGCATCTCTAGATTACTTTACTGTATGAGAAAATGATAAGATGTAAGTATACAGAAGAAAGAGCACAGATTTCTTTCCTGGTAGCAGAACAGGTCATTTTAATTTCGTTCTTTATACTTCTCAATATTTTCAGCAAAACTATAATTTTTATAAGCAGAATGTATACCAGAGTTTAGACTTTACACTGCTCTGAACTATTTTTGAATGATATGGAGGAATGTGCATCTTATAAAATACCTCTAGGTGATTCTAAGGCATGATCTACAACTATAATTTGAGAAACATTTTCCAGCCTATTTTAAGAGGTCCAACAGTACATAGTAGAATCTATTTTTTTTAATGTAAAAAAATGTACACACACAGCTTTTTTCTAATAATGGGAACTAGAATCATAGCATCTAAACATTCAGAACCATTCTACCATCCTTTTTTAACAAAGGGTAAAAATGTTCTTTATTATGACTGGATGTGTTCCCTTCAAATTCATGAAGGGAACTTTGAGCCCCAGTGTAACTGATTTGGACACTGGACACTGGTTCTCTTGGAAGGGTGTTCAGGCTAAATGGAGTCCTAAGAATAGGATCTAACCAGACAGAAGTGGCGTCTTTGCCAGCATAGACAGGGTCATCAAAGATGAAAGGAAGACACTATAAGAGAAATGACAGCATACTAAGAGATGAGGCATGACCAGAAACCAACTCTATGGGCATCTTGACCTTGGGTTGTGTTTATGCCACCCAGACTTTAATTTTCTGTGATGATATTAATATACCTACCCTTCTGGGGGGAAAATGAATAGAGTAGTTACCTAGAGATAATACCTATTAGTCTATTAGTGATAGTCACAGGTGTGGACACAACCATCTGTCTTTCAAACAACATTTCTATGAGAATGATGCTTTCTCATAGAGTGTTCTCATATGGAGGAATTTTAAAAGATAATGATGTTTTGGTTTCATCTTTGCACTAATATACATTAATATTCTTATTAAACTCAGTAGTTTAGAATGTAAGATCATCACACAAAATTAAGCATATTTGTGTACATTAACAGTGAACATGAACAGAAACAAAAAGATGATATTATGAATGGAAGAGTTATACCAGTCAGAGTATAAGCTGAAAACAAGGAGGTAAAAGACGTGTGTATACTGAAAAGTATATGGATTAAAAACATCAAAGACACAAATGGAAACATAGCTCATGCTTATTGATTGGAAGTATCACTCAACACCCATTACCACTCAAAGTGGCAGTACAATCTCTGTCAAAATCCCAATGACATTTTATACAGAAAAAGAAAAAAAAATTTATGGAACCACAAAAGCCCATAATAGGCAAATTAATCTTGAGAAAGAAAACTAGATGAAGAAATTATAAGTACTCATCTCAAAATATATTATACAGAGATAATAACACAAACACTGGCCTAAAGTTGGACATACAGATCAGTGAAGCAGACTGGGGTTCAGAAACAGGGTAATACTCATACCACCGATTGATTTTCAACAAGGCTTCCCAAAATCCACAATGAGGAATATTTCTTCAACAAGAGAACTGGATACTACAGACAAAAGAACAAGGTTGGACCTTTGTGAAACACCTTAAACATCAACTACAATGTATTAAAGATTTAAAAGTAAAACCTGAAGCTGTAAAACTACAAAACCCATCACAGAAAAACAAACAAACAAACAAAAAAAACCATACAAGCAAACAAAAACACAATTTTATTAATGGAAGAGAAAAGCCCATGCCAAAATGAAGTGGAAATTTCTTATTTCTTTGGAAAGTCAGTTGTGTCATGTGATGTTTTTCTGAAAGTTGTCTTATGAGAGGATGTTTTGCTGAAGCAGACATGTGAGAGGGCATGTGATGTTTTGCTGGAGTAGCAGCTTGAGAGAGCACATGATGTTTAGAAAGAATATAAATATAACCCCACAGACAGTGAGTAGAAGCTCTTGTATTGCTATGCCCTGCAATACTTCCCTGGTCTCTGGTTCCAAAGAACTTCCCATAGAATTCTGACCAGTTCTTGCCACTTCTGCTGACTCATGCCAATTCAGAGGAGCCTTGTGGTTTCTGCTGGATCAAGCTGTTGCTATTGATTCCTGTTTGGTGTCTGCTATTGAATTGGACTGCTGAATCACCCCCAAAACTACTTATAAACAGGTCCACACCCCCTTTTCCTATTAACCTTTCTCCACTACCTCTACTCAGTGGGCTTGAAGGGAGGTTGAAGCTTTTAAGAACCCTAATTAAAGTAGGTTTTGAGAAATCTAATCCTACACCAAAATGCAAAAGTAAACAAATCAAAGACAAACACTTAAGGGGATAAAAGGATTAAAGAGGAGGAGGTATTTGGAAAGCACATGGCTGTTGAGGACTTGCTTTCCAGAGTGCACAAAAAACTTTCACAACTCAAAAGCAACACATTTAGCAGTGGGTTAAGGCCTTGAGGAGCAGGATCACACACAGCCAATTAACAATAAGAACCATCTCCCAGTGTTACTAGTGATCAAGGCAAGGCACATCCACACTGCAGTAAGACATCAGCTTACAACTTTCAAGATGTTCACTATCACAAAACCAATTCGTGGCAAGGACTTGTGTAATTGGGACCTTTGTGCACTGTTGATGGAATTCAAAATAGGAAATCAACATTAAAAAAAAAAAACAGCTTGAAATGTTCTTAAAAAGTTAAAAGAACTTAACAGAACTTTCATATGATCTAGAAGTCCACTCCTGGATATTTATAATCCCCCAAATTAAAACAGTCCTGGAATGGGATGGGGAGAGGTTACTCCTCAAAGAGCCATCTATACTCCCATGCCACCACAGTGATTCTCAACAGTTGACAGATGGAAGCCACCTGATGTCCATGCACATGTAATGGATGCAGTGCTATGCAGGAAGAAAAGTCAATAATGTGACATTTGTGAGCCCGAGGAGATGACGGTGACGAAAAGACAAACACTGTAGGGTGCTGCTTAAGTAGGATATCTAAGATAGTTCAAGTATGCAGTGAAGTGGCATGGTGAGTTTTAGAGGCTGGAGCATGGGAAACAGTTACTAATCAAGGAAGCTTCAGCCAAACAAGATGCAGAGCTCTGGAGACCCATCCTGGGGTCCAAGACCTACAGCATTGAAGGCAACTGGCACTCCCAGATCTGTCCCAAAGCTGAGATGGTACGATGGTGCAAGTAACTGTGTAGCTAGAACTTAAAGGGAGATGGTGGAGGTTGCTCACTCTTCCCTTTAGCCCAGAGCACAACCTTCTCAACACTTTTGACCTAGAGTAAACCCCTATGACATTTTCCAATTACCTCATCACCAAACCATTCTGAATCCCACAGTCATGCTGAAAATTCAAATAATATCAGAAACCACAAAGCTTGCCCACACAAACTCCATCCAAAAGACGCAACTATTCTTCTCTTCTTATCAACTAATCTTCCAAATGATCTCAACAAGATCAACCTGGGTGCCTTGAGAATGCAAGATCAACACTGTAAACCTATGTATAGGCTTCAAAAGCAGTTAAGAATCATGATCTGATTTTAGTTGTTTGCAGAAAATCAATTAAAATTTTCTCTGTAAGCAGACTGACCTGAATAGCCATGTTTATACATTTGTGCACACTTGTAAAGTTCTTTTCTCTGCCTGCATTCCTAAAAGAATAACTGAGTGGTGGAAGTGAATATACACTGTCATTTCACATCATATTAAAACTGTCCTCCATAGCCTGCCCACTGGTATTAAGAAAAGTTAATCTCAGTCTCAACTAACAAAGCTTTCACCTTCTTATCTATCAGGGCTCTCTGATTGTGGGGATCTGAGAAAGCCTTGAGTGAATGAGTAAGTTTGACAAGGGAATGCCCATGTCAAGGACCCAGTGACTGAGATCATGAGAATGGAAAAACCCTCCTTTGGTTCAAGTGCAAGTGTTTAAAATGACAGGTGTGTTCAACAACTGGCAAGTACAGCTCCCTCCTCCCTAATGTTTATATCCTCAGACCGCGCTACTGCACAGAACTCCCCAGACTACCACTTCCTCCTCTATGCTGTAGCTATAAACATGCTGAGGTTCTCTGTTGTTGCAGAGCACACGCAGCACATCTGACTCTGGCTATTATGAGTGTCTGTCCTTCATCTCCTCACTGCCCCAGTCAGATTTCAAAGCATCAAGCCATGCTGGTGGTGGTGTCTGATGGCCATGGAGAGAGATTGAATACTATGCACACAAGTTAACTTTCCATGTTCCACTTGTCAATAGTTCAGAAAACCTTACTTTCTAACAAGGGTGGATCTGATCGTTGTAGTCATAGTACAATACTTATTACAATGGCAGATATGTCTAACATGAAACCACCCCCAGGAGATGTCTCAGCCTATCCTAAAGCTTTCTTATAATCGATATGGATAGATTGTGGTCCAGTATTTACTCGATGTAATTAGAGTTGTAAAAAGTGTGAATGGCCACATTTGAGTACTTTTTATCTCCTGCTGAACAGCTTCACAGAACCCAGATGTTCTGTAGACTCTAGACTTAATAAAAAACTAGAACAGTAATAACAGGAGTGTTCAAAAGGCTGATGTATGTGCTGCCACAAGACCCATTAACACTCATATTTTCAAGAATTCCGTGTGAGAAGAATCATTACCTCATTTTAGAGATAAAAAAGCTGAACTTATTTAACTAATAATTTGTCTCAGGTCACTCAGCCTGTATATGACAAATAGGAAACCATCATTGGTAAAGGTAAAACCCCGCTACATCCTGCTTGCTTGTAGAACCCTGTGAAGTAGGCGTCATCTCTGATACACTGAAGAAGAAATGGCCTTTGTGAGTTCTGCATTCATTCCATTTGTTTTCTAACACCTAAAGCAGAAAGCTAGGCACTTGGTAGGAGTGGGTATATAAATATGTAAGCAAACGTATCCCTCTGCTACCCATAGAGTTCTCTATGGGGAAGTGCATAATAACTGTTTAATTATCTTATGAACTGTCTTGTTTAAAAATAGCTTTTTATGTATTCTTCAAGGCAAGTACATTTTCTTACATTGTCAGGAATGAGAAACACAATGGGAACAGAAACATGCAAGCCCTAAATGCTGTGTTCTGTCCACCAGCCTTCTGAGGCATCTCTTTGGTGAAGAATTATAGTGGCTCCATATTGAAGGTGGGAGGATGGCTGAACAGCAAACTGATCACTTTCATGCATGTTTTCTTCCTAAAGCCGATTCTGAATAAAATCACACATTACTTGTAAATTTCAAAGTGTTATTTGATTGTATCATGGCCCCCATAATTAATAAAGACCAGTGTTTAAAAGAAGAGGAATAAACCAAATAATTCCAAGGCCAAATATGTGTCACTTTTAGATTAAATTTGCAAATCTATTCATTTAGTATGCTCAGTCAGAAAGACTGAGATACAGAGTCCCCTAAATGACCTCTCCCTGAGAAATAATTAATTGGCCTACAGTGTGCTTTGTTAAAGTAAGTAAACACCCTTCATGAATATAAATTTAATGCTGTTTGAAGCAAATTGATGTAGATATTTTTAATCCTCCCTCCTCTTTTGAGACTAGGATTTTTTTTTTTTTGACAAAGCACAAGAAATTTTATAGCATTTAGACACATTTTCATAAGTAAAGTAAAAGGTTTCTAGAATTTGATTGTTACTAATGGGCTTCCATTAACAACTGATACTATGACTACAGGGTGACTCATAGGCGAGGTGTTCCGAATATTTCAGAAATGAGCAATGACTAGAGAACATGTTACTCACCTCCTCCATTCATAGGAGCCACAGACAGAGCTACCAACAAAACTAGATGTTCAGTTCCTGCAGCCGTAGGACACAGATCATCACAATGCCCCTGCAAATGCCAAATGCAAAAGGGATCAGTGTTTTCTCATCTTGTCCTTCCTCCCTTTTCCTGAGCAATGAAATGCAAACCTTGAAAGTCAAGGACATGTTTTCTGAGCCACAAAATCTCCATTTTTTTTTTTTTTTTTTTCTAGTGCAGGGAACTCAGAGCCTCAAGAATGCTGGGCAATTGCTCTAACTCTAAGCCATATCTCAGCCCAGACTTCCAATTCTCATGTGAGTGTGTGCACGTGTGAGTGAGTGTGTGTTGGTGTATGTGTGTGTCAGTGTGTGTCAGTGTGTCAGTGTGTGTAAGTGTGGTAGTGTGTGTGTTCGTGTGTGTATGTGTGAGTGAGTGGGTGTGCACTGCATCTGGAAAAGCAGCTTTTAAAATATCTCAGGCAAAAACCTAAGAGAAACAGAAAGGGAGAGAGGAAGGAGGAAAGAAGGAAAGCAAAGAGAGAAAGGGAAGACAAATGGGGAGGGGAAAGAAATAGGGAGGGAAAGGGGGGAAGGAAGGAGGGAGGAAGAGGGAGAGAATCTCGTGGGGTTCATTCTAGAAGACAAAATGTGTGGTGATCATTTTTGCCCAAACTGTTCAAATCAAATGAACATATATCTTGAGGATGGAGAGTGAACGAGAAAGAGATGGGATAAGAGAGAGCGTGGGAGAGAAGGAGAGAGAGTGTGTCAGGGGGAATGAGAGAGAAGCAAAGAGACTGAAGAGGGAGAGAAAAACTAATCTTAATAGAATTTATTGTATAAGGCAAACATGTTCAGAATTCTTATTTGCCCAAACTGCCCAAGACAAATGAATGTACTCCTGATGAAGAAACGGGAGACGGAGAGATGGAGAGATGCAGGGGATTGACTCCGTCCATTTTAAAGTTAATCAGCATCCATGGTGATGTATCCCTCCAAAATAATAAAATGGATTAGTCAGGCGCTAAGGGAGAGAGGAGGGCAGCCATTTGTCCCCCTCCTGCGCCGGGATGAAATATACATAGCGAGAAAGGGCACTGGCAAGTAGCCACAGGAAGAGCACCTGGAAGATTAAAGCCGAGGCCGGAACATTAACAAAGTACAGACCACACTGAATTAATGAGCACTGGAGATAGACACTCCGTGGAGTCTTAATTTATTTCCCTTTTCTAGCTCATCCTTTAAGAAAATGACAGTGTCTTCTTATCGATTTTACACTCAGAGATCAATCAGAATTGCCCTGACTCAGACAAAATTTACAGCAGTGTCTGACACCGCCCGGAGCATGTGGGCCCTAACAGACATTACAAGGAAGCAATAGATCATGTTTGTGTGTAGAGCTTGACGTGCTTAAAAATAAGCTAATCTGGAGTGGAATTTCCTTCTCTCTGACAAGCAGCTCTGCCCAGCTCTTCGGCCCCTTGTTACGAATTTCTCTCCTGGTTCCACTATTAATTATAACATGCGAAAAGGATTCATGTATTTAGGCCCTGAGGGAGGTCATCTGATCTGCAGTTTTAGATAAAATATAAACTAACAGATCACTCCTACTTAAACAATGTGAAATGTCACTGTGAGGTACTCCATAAAAAAAAATAGAGCTAGAGGTGTTCCCGTCAAGAGCTATGATCAATTCTGACAAGCCAACAATATCAGGACTAAATGATGGGCCTGTGCATTCCTAAACAGCCCCCAGTGGAAACGGCTGGATCCGGAAGCTCTTTTGTGCAAGTAACTAGCTGTATTAAATGCAATAATTACAGAAAAGACACTGACTATAGTGCTCAGGCAGTTGTTGGGTAAGCCGATTGTTTCCGCGCTGCTATTTATCTTGTAACGGGCCCTATGCGTTCTGTCTTGACGGGAGGAAAGTCAGCGCAGAGTCAGTCGCCTTCCACCCAGACAAGACTCTGGCTCTCTGGGTAGAGAGACTGGTGAGGGACAGGGAACAGGGGAAAAGCACAAAGTTAGTTTTTTGAAGAAAATGTGTTTACTCTGTGTATCCTCCTTTGGCAAGCCTCTCTGGTCCATAAGAGGGCTCTTGCTGTCTACCCAGAAGCCCCGCGGACACCAAATAGAAGTTCCCAGTAGGCCAATGACACTGTAAGAATGTGAATTTGCCGGATGATGTCATCTGAAAGAAAATGAAAGTGATCAGACACCAGAGTCTGCATCTGAATAAAGCAAATGATCTGAGAGACTTCTCTAAATCACTGATTGACATATTTGACCAAGTCACAAAACAGTGCCAAATAATTATAACATACATGTGGAGAACAGTATATTACTTTTTGGTGGGGGATATTGTAATTACAGTAATGTGACTTTTTTCTTAGAAAAATCTTTTTTTTTTTTTTTTTAAAACAAACTATTAGGACCAGTGAGTTGTCTCAGTGTCTAAAAGTACTTGCTACTAACTGAGAGTCTGAGTTTGATTCTTGGGACCCATGTAGTGGAAGGAGAAAACCAGTTCCTGCACGTTTTCCCCTGATGTCCACATCCTGGCCAAGGGCATGTCTCATACATACACACACACAGAGAGAGAAAGAGAGAGAGAGAGAGAGAGAGAGAGAGAGAGAGAGAGAGAGAGAGAACACTAAATATAATAAACATTTTTAAAAATTATCCATGAAAACATATCTTGAGAATTTCAGTATTGTTAAATCGGCAAATGCACTAAACAGCCAGTTTGCCAAAGGAAGAAGTACACATACCTACAAATTTATGGGGAAAATGTTTAACATATCTGACTATCAGAAAAATGCAAATCAAGACTACATGTAGATTTTTGTCCCACATCTGTCAGGATGACTGTCATCAAGAAAATCAGGCAGGGCTAGACAGATGGCTCAAAGAACATATGATGCTCTTGCTGAGGACTGAGTTCAGTTCCCAGTGCTGCCCATGTGGTGGCTCATAGCTTTCTGTAACTCTAGTTCCAGGGTATCTGATGCCCTCCTCTGACTTCTGTGGGCATCAGGCACACACATGGTACCCATACATACATGTAGGCAAAATACTCATACATATAATCATCTAAAAATAATTTCTATATCAAACTATAAGTGCTGGTGAGAGTGTTTCAGAGTTGTGGCAGGACACTTTCATTCTGCTTGTGGGGACATAAACTAGTCAGAGAGAGTTCATACCACACGATCCAGCTATCCCATGTCTGAGTATGTCAGTTTACCACAGATTAACCTGCACATCTCTGTCCATTGCTATACTATTCACAGGAACCGTGGCATGAAGTGAGCCCAGATGTCCATCAATAGATGAATGAGAAGAAAATGTGGCAGACACACATGGTGGAGTATTATTCTGTCATAAAAAGATGAAATTATCATTTGTAGGAAAATGGCTGGAATTGGATATCATTGAGTTAACTGAAAAAAATCAGATTAGGAAAGAAAACAGTATTGCATATTTCTCTAAGTATGGGTTTCTCTAAGACATGGAAGAGGAAGGGAGGTCTGTTTGAAAAGAGGAAGGGAATGTTGAGAATAGAGAGAAGAGACAGATGAATATTATCAACATATACAATACATATGCACAGAAAGTTATAAGTAAAACCACTATTTCTAATTTTTATATTAATAGTATGTAAAGAATGCCACCAAATGTTTAAATGATATGTATGATGATTTGAAAATATCTTGGTACCCTAATAAAATGTACAACTTTTATATATAATACTAAAGAAAAAAACAGATTACATAAAACAATACTTAAAGAGTTGACTTTGCAGTGTGTGTGTGTGTGTGTGTGTGTGTGTGTGTGTGTTGATAGAAATAGACTCTAGAGCCTTGAACATGCTCCACAAATGTGTAGCTCTTATCCTCAGCCCTTTATTTTGCTTGGAGATAATACTGTACCTCAAATCATATACAACAGTTCAAATTAAAATTTGAAAATACAATTTGAAACTGTTTTCTGTGAAATTCCATGTAATTTAAAGTTATTTTCTGAAAAATTTTCAGGCTATAACAGATTCTGGGGGTACAGATGAATGTATGGCCACTTCCTAAGTAAATTCTACTGAGAAAAGGAGTCGTCTTAAGAATCGTCTTGAACCAGGTTGATGGTACACACCTTTAAACCCAGTACTGAGGAAGCAGAGGCAGAAGGATTCCTGTGAGTTTGAGGCCAGCCTGGTCAACATAATGAGTTCCAGGATAGTCAGGCCTACATGGTGAGACCCTGTCTCAAAAACAAACAAACTAACTAACAAAACCCCAATGTCCTTATGCTATACATACATACATACATACATACATACATACACGGTATAGACATACTCCTGAGAAAGGTCAAAACTGCCTGGGAACAACATTTCTAGAAAAATGACAGAAAAGATCGCATTGCAATAGAACCCAAGAGATGAGCAGAAATGGTTGCTGTGATCTAAACAGAATGAGAGTATTCCTGTCAATCAGAAAAGCACGAGGTAAGAAATTTCAGGAGCTATGAGAGCAAAATCAGCCAGTGGGCTCATAGGAGGTCGGCAACAGAGACTCTGAGTATTGTGCATGGTATACGTGTGTACATGATTGGTTCAGGCTTAGCATAATCTTTTTTAGGAATGGTGGCTAGTGAAACCTGGAAGGTGGGTGGATAGTTAACTGTAAATAAAGCCCTGCTCTAACCTTTGTTGTGTTTCTCAGTTGAATTTTACTCAGTTTCCTGGACCATGAGATAAGGTATGAATATACTTGGTCCAGAGGTGTATGTGGGTACTAGCTGTGTCTCAGTTTGAAGCACCTAGCATACTTTGTGAGACACTTCGCTTGTGCCCATCTGTGTCTCTTCCTGAGGCTTTTCCATTTATTTAGTCTTCCTCTGAAAACATTTCTGTTCATTTGTCCCATTGTACCTGTTTGTACTACGGAATCAGTAGTTTTTCAATTTGACCTAAATACGACAGTTTCAGTATGAAATTCAGATTTTGCTCTGTTAACAGCCATTCAAAGCATTCTTTCTGTGGCAAGAGACAGAAGAAACAAAGCTCCTAAATGGTTCCTAAATTAAGTTCCACTACCAACCTCACTTAATTTCCTTTACTGCAAA
This sequence comes from Rhynchomys soricoides, assembly GCA_019843965.1. NCBI lineage: Eukaryota > Metazoa > Chordata > Mammalia > Rodentia > Muridae > Rhynchomys > Rhynchomys soricoides. Next base: position 1,169,511 of record JADRCH010000324.1, on the reverse strand, counting down.
AGGCTCCCTGTTCCCTATAGGTTTGTTTGCCTAATCAGCAGCTTAATTACTACTCATGGTGCAGGTAAACAACCCAAGTCGAGTCTAAAAGGCACTGATGTAGAAAAGTATTCAAGCTCACTCATTTGCTGTAGCTCCCCCTCCCCCAAGAGTTGCCTCATAGCTCTTGCAGTGTCTTCCTTGTGACTCAACCTGGCAAGTTTCACTTCATTGTTCCAGTTGATTTTGTCCGTGCTCATGGTCTTCCTAGATGCACATACTTGGAAATTACCTTAACTTGAGAATCAGACCTTTTAGAAATTGAGGAACAAAATAACCTCTACCTAAATATTCTTGGTAACATTTTATTTTTATATTAAACATAGTTACAAAGTTCATAAGTGTTTATTGTATAATATTTAATTTATATTAAAGCAAACTAAGAACTTTAAAAAAAATCATCCATAATGCCACCTTTTCTATCAGAAACAATTACCGCCAAGAATGTACACAATTGGATCATTTTATGAATTAAGATTGCATGCTTTTAGACACACTTACGTTTGTGTGTGTGAGAGAGAGATCAGAATATGAACTTATTTTGTATCCTTTTTGTATTTTGTATTTTTATATTTTGTATCCTCCCTGCAAAGTTTAAGTGCCTTTGAACTATTTGATTTCCTTCCTTCTTCCTATTTAGAGAAGCCCCAACAGTCTCAGACAATCAGAAGGACAGAAGGGAAAAGTGCTCATTTAGACTGCACTATATAAAATTGCTTTTGAGGGGAGGTAGGGCCGCACGATGGCTCAGCACCTATTGCCAAATCTGAAAACCTGAGTGTGATCCCTAGACACACACAATAAAAGGAGAGAATCAACTCCAAAACTGCCCTCTGACCACCACTGGTGCATCTCAGACACACAAATAAGTAAATGTAATAAAAAAATTAAAGAAAATAAAAGTATCATTTTTATATGCCAAAAGTGATTGAAAATCGACAATTTTAAGAACTAAAAATTCACATAACTATATCTAGTAAGCCAGGAATTTTTTTCCAACCCTTCTCAACTTAATATATTTTTTATGCATGGAAGCATTATTTTGTTTTGGGTGCTTGTGTTGAAAAACATTGCTTCGACAAAAGCAGAAAGGGAACATTTGCCTGAGAGATACATCAAGTCAAAAGACATTCAAATAAGTTGTGGGCATGTTCTCATCCATCCTCAAGAAAAGAGGGGAATAAGCCAGACTAAGTTTGAAGATGTGCCCATTAGGTGAGAGGAGAGGATGTTCTAGCTTCATTGAAAGGATGCCAAAGCAGGATGGTCCAAGCCACCTAACCCACAGATTGCTACAGCTACATCCCAGACTCAGAAATGTCAAAGGTTCCACATTGCCGTGCTTCGTGAGCCAGCAAAAAGGTAACATGACACCTGCCCTGGAGAATGACAGAAAACTTTTATGCATCAAGTAATCAAGGCATGACAGGTGGGTCACGTGTCTGGTAACTGTCACCCTTTTAAAGGTTACATTAGTGTTGAAGCTAAGCATGAAGATGAGTGCCCTGTGCAACTGTAACCATTACATCACTTGTCATCTTTAAAATGTTCTTGGTGATATAGATGGGACCTAACATTTTCATGAACTCACTTGGTATGATAAGGACTTCCCGACCAAAGTACCACTTTTTTCTGAGTAGTAATTCCATGGGGGGAGGGGGCCTCATAAGACCTTATTTCCTTACTGTCTGCTTTCAATCACACCTCAATATTATGAAACAAATTGCTCCTAACAGTGAGGCTGTCATATTCGGGAAGGATTTGGGCACGCCTACAGATGGAAGAGATTGGCACAGCTCTGGTTTCTTTTTATCAATTACATCTATCCAGTAAATACCAATGTTTTAAATGGCTCTATAAAGTTACTACCTGAAAAACAACTTATTAACTCAAAGGATCTGGGATGTCCTTCTACAGCTTCTGTCTACAGCTTGCCAATAAACAGATCAGCAAATAGTACCTATTCATCATGATATCTGCCTCCAAGTTGCTAGGCTAAGTCACTGTTAAGATACATAATTTTATCTAGCCTTGGTAGTCTGAGTTACAAGACAGAGATTAAAAAATATCCAATTTCAGTACAAAAATATGTGCTTCTATGATCAATAGGGTGAAACTTTTGTATCCATTAACAATTTGAGAATTGTCTAAGCTTTCCTCGGCCACCCCAGGGTTTTACTTTAACAATTTTTAAAGTGATAATTCAGCAAATATTTACTGAGCACCTATTGTGTGTTAGATACTGTCCAGATTTGTTCAAAATTAAGCAGACATGCCCCGTCCCTCATGAAGTTTTTGTTACAATGTCAATGCCAGGTCCTTCAGGAAGAGAGTGGCTCAATGGTTTAGTCCTCAAGCCTGTTCCTCATCAGCAGTCTTTGGGTCAAATCTTAAGATTCAGGTTTTTTGTTTTGTTTTGTTGTGTTTTGAAGGTCAAATATCTTGTAAATTCTTCCTGCAATTCTCTCCTCAGAGCTCTTGGAGGAGTTCGGAGAGGACTGGAAGGTGACAGACTGAATCACAAGTTCATAAGTGGGACCACACACCTAAGATCCTACTTTAAATTGTTTATAGTACAACAGTACAGGCACTAATAGAACTGGTGGGTTTTTTTTGCTTTGAAAATTATAATTTTACAACTAGAAAAATGTTGTCATCTAATACCCCCATGCTATGTAATAGTTTTTAAAATTGTGTGTTATAAACCATTACTTGGCCAACCAATCGATGTGGTAGTAAAATTAGCAAAGTACTGGGCCAGGGATGTAGCTGGTAGAGTGCTTGCCTAGCTAGCATGTACAAACTTACACAAAATGTGCACATAAACTTACACAAACTTACGTGTCCATAACAAACACAAATTTACATGTATATAAATTATACACGGTGACGAGAGCTTATAATTCACAGCATTTAGGAGACTGAAGTAGAAGGGTCAGAAAGCCAAAGTGATCTACTACCTAGCTAAGTTGGAGGCTAGCTTGGGCTGCATGAAACTCTGTCTTCAAAAATAAGTAAATGAGCCAAGTGCTGTAGTACATGCCTTTAATCTCAATGCCTGGGAGGCAGAAGTAGGTAGGTCTCTATGGGTCCAAGGCTAGCCTGGTCTACATTGAATGTCCCAGGACAGCCAGGGCTACATAAAGAAACCCTGTAACAAAAACAAAACAAAGACTGAATGAAAGAAATGGAAGATTAAAAACAGGGAGCATCAGGAAACAAACTGTGTAGTAAGCGAAAGGCCATTACTCGTATATGTTTATATAATGTACACAGTTGTGTATACAGGCCCATGAAAAAAATGTATTTTTCACAATCAAAAAATCACAATCAAAAAAGTGCAAATACAATTGATATACAGGGGCTTTACCATTTTTATACTGTGAAGACTCCAGTAACAAACCCAGGGACCGCAAATTCCTTTCTCTACAACCCTTTCCATGTTTATTATATCATGGCATCCTTAAGAGCTTCCCCTGACCATGAGTTAACTATTCGCTCAGTAACTCTTATTTCACCAACAGTTCTGTGATGGTTTCCTGACCTCCTTCATCCTGAATTGTCAGTAGTTTCTTTAGCATGGGATGCTGTTCACCAGGAGGCTCCAACAAATCTCTTTGCACTATAGGTGAAAACAGACAATGAACCAAAGTGAGGGTACCACAAAAGTCCAGCTGGCAAACCAATGAGTTTATTGGGGTCACTTGTGGGAGTATGGATGAGGGATAAGTGGGAGGAGCAGAAATGATTTAAAACCAGACGCATTAACAAAAGCCCACCCAACCACGGATGGGTGCTCACAAAAGCTAGAGTTCTAGAGCACATTGCAGAGACTACAGGTAGCTCACCAGGTTTGGAGAGTGGTTTTTCCAAGCAGCTTGGTTTGAGCATCTCTCAACAGTCTTTACTGCTTATATACACATGTGGGAAGAAGGGTTTGTGCTCTAATTTTATGCCAACTTGACGCAGGCTGCAGTCGTTTGAGAGAAAGGAACCTGCACTGAGAAAACGCCTCCATGTGATTCAGCTGTAGACAAGCCTGTAGGGCATTTTAAAAACTAGAAATTGGTGAGGGAAGGCACAGCCCATTGTGGGCTAGTGGTCCTGGGTTCTATAAGAAAGTAGGCTGGGCAAGCCATGGGGAGCAAGTCAGTAAACAGCATCCTCCACGGCCTCTGCGTCAGCTCCTGCCTCCAGCTTTTCACGTTTAATCCTATCCTGACTTCCTTCAGTTATTGATGTGGCACAAACTAAAAAAAATAGCTTTCTCCCTAACTTGCTTGAGTCACGGTGTTTTATCATAGCAATGGTAACCCAAACTAAAACAGAGCTCTAATGTGTAGCATCAGTTTCAGGGACTTCCTGAAGGATTTAAAGTGTTTGCTGCCAGACCTTAATAGCCTCCCAGCGAGAGGAAACTTCACCCACCTCCATTTGGAACATTCCATATCTTAGAAAACTTCCCCTTAAGATGGGAGGTCTAACTCAGAGGAAGCTGCTACACAACAGATGTCTTTAATTTGAAATAAATATTAGAGTCAGCTAAGTGATGAACATGAGAAACCACTTGTGCAAAAGTCAAGGATTTAAAAACTGTTAAAAACAGTGTTTAGAATATTGTAGTAAGCATGGAGCCCTTTTGAGCATAGATGCAATAGTACAGGTTACAGTCCATGAATCTGGCCCAGCCTCATGGAGCTGATTCTTAGATGGTGTTCTAGGTCTTAGCTGCTGCTATATCTCAGAACTCCCTTCTGTTACTGCAGCTTGCTGTTCCCAGAGTGAAGAGTGTTTGGTTTTCCACCAGGGACAAGGAACTGAGGTGCATATTTTACCTATCAAAGCAGACCTGGCCTGCAGGTTCTCCTTGCATCCCTCGGTCCCTACCTGGCATACCTTGCCCCATATCTTGAACTTTCGGGGGCTGGGCTGCCCTTTCCCCAGAGGATCCTCCCTATTTAATCTAGATATTTCCTCCTCCTCCTCCTCCTCCTCCTCCTCCTCCTCCTCCTCCTCCTCTTCCTCCTCCTCTTCCTCTTCTTCCTCTTCCTCCTCCTCCTCTTTCTCCTCTTCCTCCTCCTCTTCCTCTTCTTCCTCTTCCTCCTCCTCCTTCCTCCTTCTCCCTCTTCCTCTCCCCTTCCCCTCTTCCTCTTCTTCCTCTTCCTCCTTCTCCTCTTCTTTCTGGGTGCACATGCCCTTTCTCTCTTCCTCCCCTACGCTCCTGCCACACCCCATTTCCCCATGGCAACCCACCTGGCCTCAATCCTTGGGGCCAGTAAAATCGCATGCCTGAGAGCACCTTCCCCAAAAACCTGCCTTTAATATATAATCTAATATGGTTTAAATTGGCTCATTTCACCGGTGGCGAAGAAATAACCCATTAAAGAGTGACTGCAGAGCAGAAACACTCACCTGCTTTGCGCGTGTGTTCTGTCATCCTGGCCATACCACAGCTTTGTATTTCTGTTCATCAGACATAGAGGTCTTTGTAAAATTGCATGCTCAGGCTCTCTGCATAGCCATGAGCTATGCAGTTCCACAGACAGTGGTTTGATCACCCTGGCCACCACATGCTCAACTCTCTTGGTAAGCTAGTTCTAAAAATACTTAATTTTTTCCCCAATAAATCTGTAAAAATTCAACACTTCAGAAAAACTAAACATGTTGTTACTTAGGAAGGATATTCTGAGAAGTAACCTAACATGGTAACCTAAATATGGTAAAATATGGTAATTTCCTAATCCAATGAAGCCTGACAGCTTTGAATCTTATAAAGACGTTATGAATCAAAAAATCTACATATCCTTGTGAATACTTTAAGATATGAGCCAGTTAAAAGTTTAGATTGAATAGCCATTGCATGTCAAAATATAATTTAATGACTTAAGTCAATGTGATGTTGTTGTTATTGTTATTTTTTGGTTTTTTTGAGACAGAGTTGCTCTGTTTATCCTTGGCTGTCCTGGAACTCACTCTGTGGACCAGGCTGGCCTCGAACTCAGAGGTCTTCCTACCTCTGCCTCTGGAGTGCTGGGATTAAAGGCATACACCACAACTATCTGGCTGAGATGTCATTATTATGAAATCCTGTCTACTCAAAGAAAAATAGAAATAAATATCCCAGTTTAAGGGAGTCTCTATTTAATGCACAGTTCTATGATTGGCTCTTGCAAGATCTTCCTTGATTTTACTGAACTTAAACATAGCTTATTCTCAAACTTATTTAACTAAAAGGAAAGCCTTTGACATAAAAGTTTATACATGTCCTAGCATGTCTCTATTGCGGGTGACAAAGTAAGCTGTGGGGTTGAAGGCTCTTGCAGGGATTTGGGCGTCCTGTTGTGAGTTTTTACAGTATCTGTTTCTGCCAGTGTTTGCTAATTGGATTCCTCCACCCAGGCTTTTAGGAATGAAGATTCTCCTGCTCCAGAAATAATCCTCTATCTGGTGGTGAGAAAAGTAATTGTCCGTTTTGGGTTTTGAATGGCTTTCTAAATAACTAAAACTTTATCTCCCTAAACACTCATTTACAAAAGAACATGCTTTATTAGAATGGGTGTCTGTCTTAGTTTGGATTTTACTACTGTGAACGGACACCATGAGCAAGGTCTTAAAAGGACAAGGCTTAATTGGGACTGACTTACAGGTACAGTCCATTACATCAAGATAGGAGCATGGCAGCATCCAGGCAGGCATGGTACAGAAGGAACTCTGAGTTCTACATCTTCATCTGAAAGCTGCTAGGAGAAGACTGAGGTCCAGGCAGCTAAGATGAGTGTATTAAAGCCCAGGGCCACAGTGACACACTTCTCCAACAAGGCCACACCTCCAAATAGTGCCACTCCCTGGGCCAAGCATATTTAAACCACCACAGTATATGTTGTTTAGGATGGGTTTACTATAAATCAGGTTAAATTTTTTTAGGGTCTCAGTCTATTGAAGTCTATAATAAAATATCTTAAGACTGGGCCATTTAAAACTAACAGGCATTTACTCAAAGTTCTAGAAGTTAGAAAATCCAAGATAGAAATATCAGTATGCTCACTGTCCAGTAAAGGCCACATGGCTGTTTTCAAGATGGCACCTTACTGTTCATCCTTATGTAGAAGAGACAGAAATTGTATGCTTACATGATGCTCCCATCACAGAAGGGCATCCTGAAGTATTAGCTCCTCCCAACCCTTTTGTATGGTCATTGTTTACTAATCATCAAGACAGACCTCTCAGGATTTAATCCTGAATCCTTATTTGCCTAAGGTCCCACTTCCTTATATGTATGTGTATGAAGCCTAGAGGACAACCTCAGTTGTCATTTCTCAGGATCATTCATCTTGTTGTTTGAATTAGGGTCTCAGAGACCTGGACTTGCTAAGGGAGGCTGACTGGCTAGTGAGTTCCAGGGATCCATCTGTGTCTCTCACTCCAACCCTGGGGTTAAAAGTCTATGTCACCACACCTGGTTTTTTGTTTGTTTGTTTGTTTTTACAATTTTAACATGGATCTGAGGGACAAATTACAACCCAAACACTTCACTGAATAAAACCAGGCTAAAATTTATACTCATTTCCTTATTTAATTTCAATTATTCATTCATTTATGGTACTGGAAATTGAACCCAGGGCCTTATGTACATGCTAGCCAAGAATTTTACCACTGAACTGTTTCCTCACCTTATTTCTTAATATGATCATGTTTGCAATTAGTTTTCAATACATCAATTTAAGGGATGCATTGAGGTAATCTAGAACTGAGCACTTTGTTTTCTACCAAGCCTTGCTGTTTCTCTATAGGTGCATTAGCTAGCCTTAAGCCCTGACATTTTTCAGGCTGAGAGAGAAAGCATTTCTATAGAGGAGACTCTATGACTAGCCTCTTTGGGCACTGATGTTTGACTTCCCTTGGATAACATCTACAAATACTGTGAAATGAAGGTCAGCAATGTTTGCCATCAAAACCCCATCAAGAGTCTAGTGTAGAAATACCGGGAATTTGGGAAGGAGTCTCAGACCAGACAGAGAGAGAGAGAGAGAGAGAGAGAGAGAGAGAGAGAGAGAAGAGAGGAGAGAGGAGAGAGGAGAGAGGAGAGAAGAGAGAAGAGAGAAGAGAGAAGAGAGAAGAGAGAAGAGAG
>JADRCH010000324.1:1143955-1161334 GCA_019843965.1 Rhynchomys soricoides | reverse complement strand
GAGAGAAGAGAGAAGAGAGAAGAGAGAAGAGAGAAGAGAGAAGAGAGAACAATGTGACCCCTGGAAAACTATGGAGAATTACCAATTATGGAGAATTACCAATGCTGTTTTGTTGTGCAAGATCGGGAATTTGGAAGAGTATTAATGACAATGAAGGCCCTGTTCATTTTATTGTTTGTTTGTTTGTTGTTATTTTTATTTTTATTGATTCATTGAATGAATGTGTGGAGGTATGTGAGTGTGAGTGTGTGCTACAGCATATGTGTAGAGGTCAAAGAGCAACTTTCGGGAGTCAGTTCTGGCCTTCCACCTTGTTGAGTCAGGGTCTCCCTTATTGTATCTGTTTCTGCAATATGTACTCCAAGCTAGATGGCCTTCAGGCTGATAGAATATTCTCCCACTTCTGTCTCCTATCTCCTGTAGGAATGCTGGGATGACACATGTATGTGACCAATATCTTCGCATATTAAACCATTTCCCAACCTCCCTATTGGTTTTCTCAAACCCCTTTCCTCACTTCCTCTCCCCCATCCCATTCTACTCGTGTGTGTGTGTGTGTGTGTGTGTGTGTGTGTGTGTGTATGAGCAATCGTTTGCATATGTGTTGAGGAAAGAGGATAGTTTGGGGGTGTCAGATCTCTCCTTTACCGTATAGGTCACAGGGATTGAACTCAGGTGGTCAGAACTGAGAATAAGTTCCTTAACCTGCTGAGCCATCTCTTCAGCCCTCCTCTTCCCCTTTTAAATTGGAACTCACCAACAGTTTCTAGGCTCTGTAAACTTACAAAACTTCTGAGTTCCGACATTTGGCTTCATAGCTATGAACCTCTTCATTTCTCATCTATTAAAGGAGGTGTCATTGGTGTATTCTTCCTAGGCTTGCTACTCGGCTGGTAATGAGCTCTAATTAAGTGGGATTTATTATCATTGCCAGTGTCTCAAACAGTTGTATCCTCCCTAAAATCACCAACCAAAATACAAACAAACAAATAAAGACACAAGCTATGGATTTTTGATTAAGTGTAGCAAACTTTAAGTCAGGATACCATTTTCATTTATTCTAAAATTATACAGCCCTTCTGAAGCAGCATTGCCATGAAAAATTGTTTATAAAGTAGAAGACATTAGCTATTTGCCCACAGTTTACCTTCCTGTGGGGGGAAAAAAAAATGGAAGCCCAAGTATGTTCAGAAGTTTCCTATTCCCCAGTCGCATCATCGTTATTAATGGAAAATGTGTGTTCCATCATATAAGGTTTTTAATAACTGAATGATCTGAAGGATTAGTAAGCACAGGTACAGTTAACATCCATCTGATTGGGGGTCAATGATGCTGTTGGCTATTAAGATGAAGAGGATTTGAGAAAATAAGCCATCCTCACAGGTCCACAAGGGACCATAGTAACTGCAGCACAAATGGATACGTCACATAAGCAGGTTCCTAAAAGTGTGAGAAGACAGAAGACTTCACATATAATATTTCCTGTCCACAAGTGAATGTTACAGTAAACACACTCAGGAGATCTGATGGATGGAGATGTGATGAATTCTTTCCTCAAGGACCCTTTTGCTGCGCTTATTTTCCTCCCTACCTCTTTTGTCTCTTGGATTAATTTGCAGGGTAAATCTTGACATTGATACAGGAATCAATGTAGAAAGAGATTAGTGAGGGCACTCTAGTATTTTACTTTTCTCCAAGTTTTCCCAATATTTGATGGCCTTATATGACCCTCTAAGATAGAGCATGTGTTTGACTGCTATTTAACTTTCTGAAACAGTGGTCATTGGAACCACACAAGGCAATATGAGAACTGGGATGCTAAGCAAGGACTCACCATGGCTTCTGTTCAAATCAGCAGAACAAATGTCTTTTTCTACAGCCTTAGAGGTCAATTCATTCATGCTATAATTTCTATGCTGGAGATGTAGCTCCAGCATAGAAATTATAGCATGTAATTTATATGGAAAGCAGGTTCCATATAATTTTAGGAACCTGCTTATGTGACGTATCCATTTGTGCTGCAGTTACTATGGTCCCTTGTGGACCTGTGAGGATGGCTTATTTTCTCAAATCCTCTTCATCTTAATAGCCAACAGCATCATTGACCCCCAATCAGATGGATGTTAACTGTACCTGTGCTTACTAATCCTTCAGATCATTCAGTTATTAAAAACCTTATATGATGGAACACACATTTTCCATTAATAACGATGATGCGACTGGGGAATAGGAAACTTCTGAACATACTTGGGCTTCCATTTTTTTTCTGTGTTCCAGTAGCAGAACACTTTCCCTGAAATGTCTAAGGCCCCTGGGTTTCCTCACGAATTGTGGGTGTGGCATGATGGGTGCACTTCAGGAAGTGAGTATGTACCTGAATGGTAGAGCAGATGCTTAGCACATGCAAGGCCCTGGGTTTTATTCCCAGCACTGAAAACACCCAAACAACATGTTGAAATATGATTTTTATGTAGGTTCCTAGAGCAAGAACCAACTCCACATATTCCTCCTTTACAAGAAACAAAAACCAAACAACAACAACAACAAAAAAATCTAACCTTTGTTTTGTTGAGACAGAGGTCTCATTGTGTAACCTACCTGGCCTGGAACTTGCTATGTAGACTGGTTCTTCCCCCAGTTTACAGTGATCTGCCTGCCTTTGCCTCCTGAGTACTGGCATTAAAACTACATGCCAACCCACCCAACTCTGATCATTATTTTTATTGCAATTATCTTGAAAGGTCATTCTTCTGAAATGAGATTGTTCCAACCAACAATAAACTCTACCAAACTCTAGAGACCAGTATTTAACAAAGACAATAAACTGCGTCAGATATTAATCATAACTCTTCTATTCAAGAATCTTGTTTTCCAGTTGAGGATGGATAGTGGACACACATCTATCACCTTAATATTCGTAAAACTGAGGCAGGAAGACTGCTGAGAGTTTGAGGGTAGCCTAGGCTATGTAGAAAAATTCTCTCAATAAATATAAATAAATAGATATGTAGATAAATAAATAACAAAACAAAAAACAACAATAAGAGTCTCTTCTTTCTGAAGAGAGGAGAAAAAGCAGAAATAGCTGCCAAGCTGCCAGGATGTTTGTTCAAGTGTCACCTAGGGGATTCATCTGTAGGATACAGACTCCTACCACTTAACAAGTAAAAAAACATCACTTACCAAGTAAAAAAAAAAGTGAACAGTGAAAGATCCAAAGTTTCCTGCTGCTGTCCATTTGGTTCCCATTAAGTATGTTTTTTAAAAAACCATGTATATAGATTCTTGTGTTAATTAGCACTCTTCCACTTGTAAGAGTATCTTTTATTCACCTGATGTAATTGACATTTTGAAGCCTTACTACTGAATAAACTCACCCTTTCTAGTACTTTCTGAACTCTGGCTGGCTGCTTCAACCCAGCTGCTCTGGCTCAAACTCCTCTCCAAGATGACTGATTCAAACTGACTTCTCTCAGCTTCTGACTGAACAGCTCAGCTTGGCCTAATTCTAGCTATCTGTTCTAATCTTCTGGTTCCTTTTTATTCTCTGGCTTCAACTGCCTCTGTTGACCTGCACTGAACTGCATGAATTCACAAATGTACTCAATTCTCCTACCCTGCATTCACTGGACAACTCCCTGACTGAACAGAACAGACTCTGAACTCAGAAAGCTTTTGAGTGCTGAGATTAAAGTCATTTACCACCATGCCTGGGCCTAGCCTTTTCTTTACCTGGAACTTGCTCTATTCCAGGCTAGCCTTGAACTCAGCGATCTGATTGCCTGTCTCCTGAAATTAAAGGTGTATGCTAAGGGCATGTCTGTATACTAGCCAAAGTAGCTATGTTGCTGGATTAAAATTCTTCTACATCCAGTCCTTAGCTCAAAAATGATAATTAGGAATCAATGGAGGAGCTGGGAATGTAGTTCAGTTGGTAGAGTACTTGCCTAGCATATATGAAAGCTCTGAACACTGTTCCCAGTTCAATATAAGTTGTTCATGGTAATCGTCCTAGTTAGAGTTACTATTGATATGATGAAACAGCATGACCAAAAGCAAGGAAAGGGTCTGGTTTATACTTTGACATCGTTGTTCATCACTGAAGAAGTCAGGACAGGAACTGAAACAAGGCATGAACCTGGAGACAGGAACTGATGCAGAGGCCGTGAAGGGGTGCTGCTTACTGGCTTACTCAATATGTTTTGCTCAGTGTGTTGTCTTATAGAACCTAAAACTATCAACCAGGCAGTGTCACCACAGTTGGCTGGGCCCTCCTGTTCAATCACTAATTAACACCCTACGGGCTTGCCTCCAGCCTCATCTTATGGAGGCATTTTCTCAATTGAGGCTCCTTTCTGAGTACTCTAGCTTCTGTCAAGTTCACATGATCTAGTCAACATAGGGTGCTCCCTGTGCTTGGGACATAGAGATAAGAGGACCAGAAATTAAAGGCCAACCTCAGTTTTGAATTTGAAGCCAGCCATGGATAGAGAAGACTTGACTTCAACACAAACAGAGCAAGACAGGTGGAGTAGTGATTTCTTCAGCCTGCTTGAGACCATATCCCAGGTTCACCTCTTATGAGCTGTATAGCTGACCGTGTGTCAACCTTGGACTGCCGTAGTCTCAGCCTCGATCTTCTCATCTATAAACTGGGGAGAATCATACTACCTCCTCATAACAGTTCAGGAGGATTAAATGACAAGAGCCACTAAAGGTCTTTTAGTGCCAGGCACCTTGCAACAGGCTGAGTTCTGGTTCAGAAGGATGAATGGACAGTCTAGACCCTGCTCTGTGATGCTGGTCTGTGCTATCCCGTGAGCCTTTTTCCTGTCGTGAATCACTTTGCTTCCCATGTCCCAGAAAAGGGGGAGGAGAAAAAACTCTTAAAAGTGGTTCCACAAAGTGATTTAATAAAGTCCACAGGTAGAGAGCTTTGGGAGCTCTGCTCCCAATAATATTCTTAATATTTATTATCATTATCATCATCATAATCATTATTATTTTCAGTCATGTGTTTGTGCATTGGCAGGTGCCTGAGGAAGCCAGAAGAAGATGTTAGTTTCCGTGGAACTGGAGTGTCAGATAGGTGTGAACTGCCCAATATGAGTGCTAGGTACCAAACTCAGGTCTTCTGCAAAAGCAGTATTCTTAACCATCAACCCATCCCTCTAATCCCCAGTTAACATCTTAAAAAACCTCACAATTAAAAAAAATACTAAACACCCAAACAAATGTCACCCTCCCATCTGTAAATATATAACTATGTTTACAGTAGGAAATTGAATCATGTGTCTAATTGTTCCAGAAGAATCCATGCTGCTGATGCAAAGTAGTAACTGTATTAGACCTCAATATCCCAGTCGAATTGGTTGTTATGAACACTAGCATGAGCAGCAGATAATAAATGCATTCTCTGCTTTCAAAGAGTAAGTTGCTGTGTTGTAAATAAATCATTATATTACCCCAAAGGTGCTAAAATCAGCAATCACCTGATCATCACTGGCTAGCCTTGTCTGAACTCCTTTTTTTTTTTTTCTAATTAAATGAGAAAAGAGTAAAAGAAATCTTTGCAAACTGTCCTTCATACAATAGAGTTTCTGGCTGTAGGGGGTAGGATGATGCATCCATCTCCACTTATGGTATTAGGGAATGGCTAAATTACTTTCTCTATGTGCTCTTACCAGGGATGATATAATTTTCTAAGTCACATAAAAATACATAAACAGGAAGCAACTCGCTGCATCACATAAGTGGAAATTCACATAAATGAGAATTTTAAAGAACAATATTAAAGGGGCTTTTTTTTCCCCAAGTATCTTCATTCTCTTTGAGTTCTTATCTTATCTGTTGACAAAGATTTTAGCTCTGCGTGTATAGAGACCCATATTTTGTTGAGCTTCAGCATCTGCGTTTGGAATATAAGACCTTAAAAAGTTACCGTTTCTAAGCCTGCTTACCACTGTCTCTAATAAAATTAAGCTTGTATCCCTCATCTGTCTATCGATTCGAGGCTGCTTTTAAAATGTTGAGTGACCATAATACTAGCAATGTGAATTTATTTAAATTGATTTTGTATCTTCATCACCACTCCCTAAAATGAATCTTATTACTAGAGATAATGTATGTGTCAAAAAAGAAGCCTCAAATGCACTTCCTGTGCTCTTGACAGGGTGACAAAATATTTCTCCTACCCTTTCCTAATTGAGCCGCAGTACAAAAGAGGACATTACAACAATATTAGTAATAGTTACATGGACATTTGTAGGTACTGTGTAACCCTTCAGTCCATTTCCCCAGACAATGGTGACTACAAAGAGGCTTCAAAATAGAACATTGCACAATATGAATGCCACTTTTTTCTATCTTACATTTTAAAAACATCATTGAAATCAGAAAGTTCATTTACAAAGGACTGGCAGTTGCAATCACAGCAATAATGTAGTGCTGAGAAAAAAAAAGGGTAATTGGTTTGGTAAAGATCGCTTTCCATTACACCATAAAGCACTACACAATAGGAAAGGTCGCCAATTAAGCAATCATGAATACCAAGTACTGAAGCTGATGAAAATAGGGCAGTGGTTTAAATAGATTTGCAAGCAATTTACCTTTTCACAATGTTGGCAATCTGATGCAATTTGCTTGCAATTTTGTCTGCTTTCAGTAGCACTCGAAGCTGACACTACACAGACCAAATGGCAAAGAGGCCCTGCATAGAAAATGTAAAACTATCTTGGCTGCATCAGGAAACCAGAATGGTGGTTCATCAGGAAAATTACAACAATTAACATAAGTGCTGCAAAAATCAACACTTTAAATGTCACACTCACTAGTCTGTCCAAAGACTGTAAAAGTACCATCCCCATTGCTGGACTAACAGTAAATATGAAGCAATCACCAGCAAACCTTGGGCTGATGGCTTTACAATTGATGTGACATTCTCTGGGTGATAAAATAGCCTCTCATTTTACAAAAGTAAGTATTTTTCTTTTTTAGACTTAACCTGAATTATGTCAACACAAAATTTACGTTTAATTTTTTTCCAACTTTTTTGACAAAGCCGTTTCATGCCACGGTGGGTGTAGTTGGTCTTGACATTTAAAAAATAACTTTATATTTCAAAGAATTAGAGCCAAGTTGATAAAAAATAATCCCTCCTCAAATATTGATCTGAGGCTTTCAAATGTAAATCATGGCCCAGATTTATGTGGAAAGCCATTACAGAGGGTGAGGTACAGCATGTCTGACCAGAACCTACTTTATTATCTTACAGAGGGCTCCAAAAAGCTTCCCTGGAGATTCCCTGGAGGACTGGCTGGAATTACAGATGCCATCAGATGTCTACAGCAATGTATTCCCAGCTAAAAGTTAGACACCTTGAAAATAATTGATAACTTCTGCTTTGGCGCCCACGTGAAGCTATAAAATTGTTAGGTTTTGGGGAGAATTGGCTTATACTATAACTCTGATGATTTCTCAGAGTGTTGGGAGGATCTCACTGTAAGAGAGCAAGAGAAGAATATCAGAAAAATCTTAAGTTTAATTTTCATATCAATATTGGCTGACAGAGAGAGTTATTTCACAGTTGTATCTACAAAGAGTCATCTTCCTATTCTGTGTGAATTGTTTCATCTTTGGGCATAAGGACAGGGTAACATTTTGACCCTCACAACCAGTTCTACTTTTTCTGAGTTCACATGCTTTATGAAGTGATTGGAAGTAGCATGTTCACAGTAACAATGAAACAATTTTACCATGAGAACAAGATGTTGGTCAAGAGTCCACTATGGAAGATGAACTCCTTCCCATGTTCACTACCCAACGTGAATTGACTTTGTTTCTTTAGGTCTGCAGAGGACTGTGTTTGAGAACTCAGGGTGTCTTTTACTATGGGACCTAATAGGTTGTGTTGACATGTGATTCCAGGCTCTTTCCTCAGATGACCTCTCCTGTCATCACTCCAGTGAGTGTCATCCAGTCAGGAGTTTCAGTCCCCAATACTTTTATCAATATTTATTATTATGCAATAATATTAACTCCAAGGAAAAGCTGTATCAAGCACCTCTTCCTCAGGTTCATTCAATGAATACCTGCAAGCATCATCCAATTAATATAAGTCTCTAGGGTGGTCATCCACACTACCCACTGAAAGCCATTCCCAGACAACAAGGATACTGACCAGAGAACAGGGATCCAATATGAGCCATGTTTGCCTTCTGGGAAGAAGTTTATTGCTTACCTGAAAACAGAGGGCTTAGCGTCTGTGGAGCTAACTGAACAGTTGTCTTGATGCGTTCCCATTTTCTACAATATGAAGCTTCCAGGGGGAACAAGTTGCTCCTTGTTCTTAGCCTATGTGCACCTTCCCTCTGAAAGGACCCGTACATCTGTGGAAGACTCGGAAATAAAAGTCATCACAGGAAAGGGGTGACCTTCAGCTGCTATCTACAGCATGACAGGGATGATTCTCTGAAAGTTTGGCACCAGCAGGCTCCAGGTAAACTACAGGCTTGGAATAGCGATAAGGAATTTGTCATATCACCAATAAAATGCTCAAAAGTTTATAAAATTGCTTCCAGAGAAGCAAACATTGAGAATTCTCTCTCTCCCTCTACCCCCTCCCTCCCCTTCCCTCCATCTCTTTGTGTGTGTGTATGTGTGTGTGTGTGTGTGTGTGTGTGTGTGCGCACGTGTGCATGCGAGTGTCTGTGAGGTGTGAGTGGTGACTCAGGATCTTTAAGGGAGTGGTATACTAGAGAGTAGGCAGAACTCTCTCATTAATTTTGGTAAATATAATGACCTGTGGGATTTTTTTCTCAGCTGCTGATTGGTACCACCGAAAACAATTATTACTGGTTAATTTCACTGCTGGCATAGTACATAGTAAATATTTTTGTTCTATCACTCTTTATTAACTGCAGAAAAGACCCTTTTTAGTTTATTAATCAAATTTGTCAAAGCCATACACAGCTACTATATAACTCTAAAGCAGAGAGTGTCTGTCTGAACCATCAAAGCGATTTCAACGCCAGTTACAGCTCATAGGGTTGACTCCAAAGATAAAAATTTAGTGGAATCCAGAACTCAGACTTGAATGAAAAAGTTACCAAAGAGGAAATTTCGGAGTCTTTATTAGTTTGGGTTGACATCTATACTCAATCTAGTTATTTTCTAATCGAATGTAAGAATGTGGGTAAAAAGTTGTACAGATTATTACAAGGCTACTCACCTAGACTCACCCCACTGCCCCCTTCCCACCCCCAGTAGCCACTCTGGAGGTTAATATTTATCCAAATAAATGTTTTCAATTTTTAAAGAATCTCAAGAAAACAATGAAATGAAAGCATTTTTTAGTGAACATTTAAAATATGAAAATAAAATTTACCTGGGTGGCAGCTGTGAAGCCTCTTGGGTTAAACAACATTGGATGGAATTTTACCCTGCTTTTCACTCACCGTGCGGCTGTAGAGAAATCACCTCATCTCTATGCCTAAATTTTGTCTTTTGTAAAGTGAAGGCAGAAATCTTACAGGAATCTGTGTGAATGGGGAGCCTTGAATTAGAAATGGCATATATCAGATGTTTAAATAGAGAGCATGGGCTGTAGCCATGCTGGCTGGTTTTAGCTGTGGGTGAAGCCTACCCTGGTAAGCATCCAAAAGTCAGGTTTATTGGTTTGTTTTCTTTCTGGTTTTCAAATGTTTGCAGTGTATCCAGAGCTAAAAATGGGAAATAGTTACTAGATTTCACTGAGATAACCTGTACTGAAACTTCTGAACTATGCTATAAAATTGAAGATACATTTAATATCTTAATAACAAGAAAAAAGTTTTCTAGAGGGTACTTTTCACTTTGTAATTGTATTTTTTTGTGATTATAGTCACCACATAAGACCCTTTCCCATCTATCATCTACCACATTTTGACTGTGTGTTCCCATACATCTATTCTGCCTAAAAAAAAAGTTGTCTCTGGCCAACCTGATTTGTATAAGCAGAGTCTGGTGTTCACAGAATGACAAAAATTAACTATCAATGTTATTTTAGAATGTGTCCTACTGTAGAGCAATGCATGGCTATGCTAAAAAACAGTTTTGAAGCTGGAACAATTTGAATTCCAAAGGTTTGGCACATGCTTGGCAAACGGGGCTTAGAATTTCTCTCAAATCTATAGGATTAAGCCGATTCCAGTTCTTGTGATGTTTCCTGTATTGATAGTTCTCATAGTCTAGGACCTAATGCATTAGACTAGAGAGACAGCCTGGGAGAGTACATGTGAAAGGAGCAAGAGCTCAGAGTTCATGGGCCAGGCTGCTCAAGTAGGAATTCAGTGCAAATCTAGATCCAGAACAAGCTGAACACCAGCTGAGGCCCAAGAGACCACAGTGTATGTCAGAAATCATGGATCTGGAAACGCTGGGGGGTTGGGGGGTAATACGCTTCTGTGAATGGTGGGCATTTATAAGCACACTTCTTTAAACCAGCCTTTAGTGGTCCCCATAGCCTGCAGTAGCTTCTTCAGGCAACAAGAAATGACTATTGTTTCTTGGGACTTCTGGGACTTAGGGTGGATGCATTTCCATGAAGTTCTGTGACTACTTGTGAATCCCTGAGATAGTGAAACACAATATCTACATACCAAATATACATTGAGTCCCCCGATAGGGATCTCACCTAGTGGGACATGGACACAATCCGTGGTCTCCATCTCTAGTGAGCAAACAGAATAGAATAAGAGATCAGGACACCCTATTGTAAGAAAATACGTAAATAAAAGCATGAAAATTATAGGTGCTTTAAAGAAAAAGAAGGTGTCAAAGTTGGTAAGTAGATATTGCTGGTGCCTGTGAATCTGTAGTCCAGAGTATAGTGTTTCAATAAACATTGCCCTTTCCTTCAAGCTGATAAGGACATCAGGGAGCTGGTGCTTGAGACCATACTTACACATTTCTGCTTTAGATGGGTCGGAGAAACACTTCAATGTAAAAGAACAAAGAAGGAAGGAAAAAATAAAAGGAAAGGGGAAAGCCAGCCTCCTCAGAGCCAGCAAACTCAAGCCTAGTTGCTATTGGAGACTATTCAGCATTTAACGTGGGACCCTGTCTGGTTTTAGACTCCTTGGTGTGTGAATAAGAGTTTTCTCAGTTAGGACTATACATAGCCTTTCACAGCATGCCCTCTATTTCTGGATCTTAGCATGCATTGGAATTCTCTCTCAGATATGCTTAAGACACAATGACCCAACACTCGAGTTATCTTGAAAAGACAAGCTGAAGTCAGAATGGTTGAATTTTCATTCCCATGAAGCCCCAATTGCACTCTAATGGGACCCAATGGTGTCATCCTTAGTGTTCCAGTCTGAACTTGAACATAGCCCCAGGCTACCTAGCTCTTGAATATAAGGCAGTTATGACCAAATGAGGATGTCACTTGCTAGAGGATACTGCAAACTACTTTTCAGTTCATGGAAGGGTAGAGTTCAAACAAGAAGTTACAGTCTGTACCTGTTTGTACATTAGTGAACGTTTGTGTTTGTATTAGAAATCTTTATATACACTGAGGTAATAAACCAGATAACATCACATCTTGTTGTCCTGTGTGGAAGGCTATCGTCACTTTTCTGTTGTGGAAGTTCCACTTTCGGAATACTCAGATCTTTCTCTACCTGCCCAGTGCTCTATTTAATACCTAATCATACATCATCATGTTCACAGTACCCTATGGTGGCTCTCATTGCACCTAGGATCTATTGCTATTTGAAGCAAATGCAACAAAGGCCAAATCTTCCTAAGCTTTGACTGCTTTGTAGTTGCCACAGAATGGTGACTTTAGGTTTGGAAGAGTCTTCCCAAGGGAGACCTTGGGCCAAAGATTATCAAATGTCACAGACTGAGCCTGTCTAACAGCCTTCTTGCCATGGAGCTACTTTATCTTCTAGCTCCTAAGTTTGGTGGGAATAAAAATATTGCACAGATGGGCCTATAACTGACCGTAGCCTGCCCCATTGTATGCCCAACCATCTCTAATTACAGCAACACATGAAAGAAAGAGATTTGAAAGGGCAGGTGACGGGAGAGGACAGGAACCTGTTTGACTTAAACAGCACAGGATCCCTCACCATCAGGCCTGATGTACATCAGCCTGACAGCTAATTAGGGTAGACATGAATTTTTCCAATGTAACAGATGTTCGCTAATCAGGCCAGATTTGGAACCCTTGCGCCAGCAACATTTCATGCACAATTTAACTATCTAAAAGGAATAAACTACTTAATGCATTGTGCTGAAGGCACAGCTGTTTCACAATCAGAAAATTTGCTGTCAAAGATGTTCTCTTTAAAACTGACATGTTTTTATATAACTCTGATGGGGTGTTTATAATGTATTAATAGTTGTCAGCAAGAGCTGCTGTCATCATCAAGGAGTAAAATATTTCTGAAGGTATATTAAAATGAACAGACTCCTTTCTCTTCCCCCCAAAATCCATTCAGATAATTTAACTAGGTTGAATGTGGTCTGCTGGGTTCCAGGGTGTATTTGAAACAAAGAACACCAATGTATGCATTCATTGTGTTCTAAAATTAAGACAAAACCCACGCTTATGCCTCACTTTTGGCTTTAGTGGTTTAAAATAATCATAATTCCACATTTGATAGTAGAGGTGGAGTTTTTTTTTTAAAATCATTCTACTTTTTGTAGAACCTCACTGGACATATAGCATTTCCACACCAAAAATATTTTTTGAGGGAAATGAGGGTTTGCTCCTTACAAACACGCGCTAATGCAGCAATGTACAGAAATGATTCTCTCTCTCTCTTTCTTTCTGTCTTCCTCCATTCTCCCTTGTAATTCGTTTACTAATTGATCATCTGTTATTACAAATGCCTGATAAATATAAACTTGAAAATCTTTGTGTTGTCTTTTTAAAAGGCAGTTTAGTCTTGTTTTTTGTTTCTTATACTTCAAAATAGTGAAACAAAACAGTAATTAAGTGCTTATTAAAAAGATTTACATCTTTCTAAAGTCTGAATGTGGAAGTCTTTGAGTTGTGTTTGAAGTAGACATCATATACTGTGGGCCAGTAACTTAAGGTCGTGCAGCAAAAAAATAGGTTGTGGGGCTGTAGTGATCTGCACTGCCTGTATAATTTAGTAATTTGCTTATTTGAGTAACACAATTTATCAGTTTTTTTCACTATCCTATAAAGCATAATTGTGCACTTTATTTTCAAGCAATGATGTTAAAAGTGTCATGAATTATGCTTTATTTGACAAGAGAGCCACGATCGATGGTTTATGTAGTTTCTATGGAGACTGGATTTCTATGACCCTCTTTTTCATGCACAGGCCTCCTTGCACTTGTGACTTCTAAGGGCAGCTATGTTGAACTGATTGGATCAGTAGCTCAGATCTGACAAATTCAAAAATGAGGTCTTCAAATTCCAGTCTCAATTGAGGAACTGTCCTCTGGGCTGATAAGAGAGTGCAGAATTTTCTGCTGTGATTCAAGAGCATCCTGTTACCTTTTTTTTCCCTGATAGAATGAGCTTTTCACTAAAAACTATTTGCAGATCAACCATATACAGTGTCACACTTTAAGAGGATAATCCCTTGCCTCACCCAGAAAATGTTTCCTATCTGTGTTCCAAAGCAGATCAGCCCTGAGAGTTGTTAAAAACAAAATAAAAAGATTGGAAATACAATGTACTGATTGTAGTACACTTCCAGGAGAGTACATTCTGTCTAAACATACTTCCTACCATCATCGTTAGGAATGTCTTAAAGATACATATCTGAGTATTATTCAAGACAATTTCTTAGTCACCAGTAGGCTTTTTTGTTTGCTTTGTTTAGTTTTGTTTGTTTGTTTTTTAATATGGAACATGTCATGAGCTGTCTTAAGGTTACAGTTGCTGTGATGAAACACCATGAATAAAAACCAACTTGGGGAGGAAAGGGTTTACTTCACTCACAGTTTCCTGAAACAGTTCATCATCAAAAGCAATGAAGGCAGAAACTCAAGCAGGGCAAGAATTGGAGGCAGGAGCTGATGCAGAGGCCATGGAGGAGTGCTGCTTACTGGCTTGCTCTCCATGTCTTGCTCAGTCTGTTTTCTTATAGATCCCAGGACTACCAACCCAGTGGTGACATCACCTACAGTGGGGAGGGCCCTCCGCATCAATCACAGATTAAGAAAATGCCCTACAGGCTCGCCTACAGCCCAATCCTACCGAGTCATTTGATGCTTCCTCTTTTCTGATGCCTCTAGCTTCTGTCAAGTTGACATAAAATCAGTGAGGACATGAGCTAAGACTGCAGTAAGGCTCTAAAAACTTAGCATGTATCATAGGACCACCTGCTTCCTCTTCAATGATTCAGCAGATATATGCGTATGTTATAGGATAATGCAAACATTTTAAAGATCTTCTACAGATTTAGATTTCATTTAAGGTAAAATTGATATCATTTTCTATCATCTAGTAAAGGTTCCTTGCCTGGTCCTTCCACCTCCCATGGGCTTCCATTGGCTTCCCCCACTCTCTGATCTCATCTACTGTACTCTGTTCCCCAAAGCAGCTCCCTGTAATCTAACCTATTGTATTCTGCTCCCTGAAGTAGGAGCATAGGGCCTTTCTTCTTACCATTTTTGTTTCACTTTTCTAAACCTAGAAAAGTCCCCTCTTCTTGATCTGTCTGACTTCTCTTTGCTTGAGTCAGCCCAATTAGAGTTTACTTATTGATATCTCCCCGGAAACCTTCATCCATGCTGTCACTCACCAGCTCCCACTGTATCCTCTACTTATTTTCTTACTGCCTTTATAATATATAAAGTTTTAATATATACTATAACATTGTATTATAAATTATATATCATTAATACACACACACACACTCACAAATACACACATTTTGCTTTCTATTTTTGGCTACCCACTTCAAACCATGTCTAAACCTAGCTTCTGGATATGGTAACTACTAGCCATACATGACTATTTAAATCTATATTAGGTAAATTTTAAATGAGATATAATATCAAATACCACTGTTAAATTTTTCTCACTAGCTCAGATATGGAATGTTTTATATAGAGAAAGTTTTGATCTACCAGAGACCAAAAGAAAATCTTGATATATCTGTACTTCTAGGGTCTAGAATAGCAAGTTGCTTGTCACAGCTTCATTTGTTCAGTGCTTACATGGATGGATGGGTGGGCGTACAGACTACTATATCTACATAATTACTGAAGACTATAAGGATTTCTCCAGAATCAGAGGAAGTGTAGGGTGTAGATCACAGGTACCAAGATTACAAAAAGCCGGGCAGTGGTGGCGCACGCCTTTAATCCCAGCACTTGGGAGGCAGAGGCACGCGAATTTGTGAGTTTGAGGACAGCCTGGTCTACAGAGTGAGTTGCAGGACAGCCAAGGCTACACAGAGAAACCCTGTCTTGAAAAACCGAAAAAAAAAAAAAAAAGATTACAAAATTCAAGTTTAAGTCCATATTATGATAGCAATTAATTCCCTACTATGATTATTAATTCCCTACTATCTGTTTACTTTTTATCTCAACCTCCAAAGCTCCTATCTCTCTCATGGGCAAGATGGAAGAAGAGAACAGACATCACAGGATTGTTTTAAGGATCTGGTGACTTATGAACAGTGGGTGTATAGTAGGTCTGCTCTTGGTGGAGGCTCCCGGTATAACCTGATAAGTTAATGGCTTGGTAACACCACAGACACAAGATCCCAGGAGGCCATGTTCAGGCTGTGTTTGTATATATAATGTATCCATGTTCTTCTGAATGCTTTAATCACCTCCAGCTTGCTTATAACACCTAACACACCACAAATGCTGTGTTAATAAATATTTTGTTGTTTGTTTAAGGGGAAATAATGACAAGAAAAAAGTCTCTGCTGTTAATACTGACTTCCATTTTTCAAATATTTTCCTTCTTTCTTCATTTGGTTGAATTTATGACTGCAAAACCTTCGGGGATGGAAGGCACATTGTACTTTAAGGGACTTCATTGAAGAGTTTTCTTTAAGATATCTGCATGAGAGTATATTAGGCCAAAGATCCTGAAGAGTAAAACTTAACTTCTGTGATGCTTTATGGACAGTACAATAGGATGATTCATTTTTTAAAATATTAATGCTTTGCCATTATTTTTCAAAAAAGCCTTGGAGAAGGGAGCTTCAGAGCTTCAGGCTTGCCACTGCTGATCACTCTTCAGAACAAGCTTTGTAAGTCAGCTTTCCACATGAATAACATTTCACACATGTGTCTGCAACTTACGGTTATCACTTTATTGCAGTCTCTCTCTCTCTCTCTCTCACCTCCACTAGCCAACAGTGATAATATATATTAAAATAAGCAGTCCTGTTTGAATGGAACAGAACGTTAGCTGGAGACAAAGACTAAAACTAAACCAGTAAGTAAACAGAACTGAAGGCTAGGCTAGGGTCTCCGCTGGTTTCTGTGACCCTAATGACTCTCTCCAAAGCTCCCAGTCTCAGCTTCCCTGGTTACAAATAAGAAATCACAATGCAACTCAGGGGTTTTAGTTCTACTTCTGGGGGTGTGTGCGGGGGGGGGGGGGGGGTCTTTGGGACAAGGCTGAGTGAGAGCCTTAGTTAAATCAGGTGGAACAGCTTTTGTCATTTGCATGTCCCTGGAAGGTATGTGGTTTGCAGGTGTGCAAAGTTTATCTGTCAGAAAAATCCTCAGATAGGCATTCATTGCTTTCAGTGATAACAGTTCCTTAGACTTTCCTTCATACATGCATCCATTTATACCACTGTCAATAACATAGCAAATTACCTGCTTTCCACAGACTTATGGAGAAAATATTTATGCATTTTTATATTTGGGGAAAATCTGAGATTTTGATGGAATTCTTTGAACTGGGTTATTTTGTTAGAATCTTACATTTTGCTTACATCGAGGTTCTGTTTTATATCTAGGGCACACTCATTTTCTATTTACTATTTTCAAGTTATCATTATTAGTTTTAGTTTTTAATTATTTTTAGAGTCTTTTGACCTATTGGGACAATTAGCCATCTGATTGGCATGCAATCATTTTTCCAGCTTATTACTCTTCTCTGGACTTGCTTCCAGGTTTTGTTTCCATTCTGAGGTTTAAAACATTATTTTTCTATAAATTTATTCCCATCTTCTATTATGGTCTTTGAATTTTATTTTTTAATTGTAAAGTCCTTTACTCACTACAGTCTAAAATGTGATTTTAGTTTTAAAATATTTGAATGTACAATGTGAAAAAATAAACTTTTTAAAACTGGGTCACCACTGCTTTGGGACCCCATTCCCTTCTGCACCTGCACGCTGACTTGAGGTCCCCCTTGATCACCTGCACGCTGAC
>JADRCH010000324.1:1128028-1143945 GCA_019843965.1 Rhynchomys soricoides | reverse complement strand
CTGACTTGAGGTCCCCCTTGATCACCTGCACGCTGACTTGAGGTCCCACTTCATCAGTTCTGGGACCATAAGTATCCAGAAAGACTTTCACTTTTATCAGTTGGTGTGAACATTTGGAATTTAGCCAGAACTTTTTGCCTTTTCTCAAAACATCCGAGTTCCACTTTTAAAGTCATCCAAACTGCAGAACATTCCAGTCACCTCGAGACTGATATATGTACTTTATTCTGCTTTGGCTTGTTCTTTTTTGCAAAACTTGATTTGTCTACTAGATGCACAGAACCATAACTCTTCCAAAAAAGGAGCAGAGGACAGTACTATTTAACTGAAAGTGGTGTGAGCATAATGATACATGTGTGGAAGATGATATGACATTTGTGGGGAGATGATACCTCTCTATACATATATGAAGAGAAGATACGTTGTGGGAGATGATTCCTGTGTGGGAGATGCTGTTATAAGTGTCTGTGAAAACAGTGATGAGACTGACTTTTGAACTATTGAAAATGCTATAAAATGTATTAATTTTAAAGATGTATAGAGGCTGGAGATCCGGATCTATGGTTAAGAGTATATTTTGTTCTTACAGAGGACCCAGGTTTAATCCCCAGCATCCACTTGGCAGCTCACAACCTTTTGTCAGCACCAGTATCACACATCGTGCACAGGCATACATGCAGTCAACACACTCATATGCATAAAACGAAAATAAACAAAATAAAATACGTGGTATTTTTTCTTTAAGATGTATGCTTTACTTAAGTGAATCTTGTCAGTCCTAATGCTTTTTAAAGAACAATTTTGTGCTCAAGGAACAGCCTCGGAACAATTATCTTTGTCCGCCAATGAAGTTAACAGTGTAAACAATGTAACAATGTAATAAATAAAAGACCATTAGGAATTTTTGTTTTCAGGTTAAGAGTATATCATCTCCGCTGTGCAAAATCCCTCACCTCCATCCTCTGCAGCAATTATAGATCTCTTCTGTCCTTTCCTTGTTGCATTTCATACAAACTTCCATTTAGCATTTTGTTCTGAATTACAGCATTGCCATTTGCCTGTCACTCCGCTGAACTATCGGCTCCTTGTTCATCTTTGAAGCTCAAACAATAGATGGGAACTGCTGTCTCTTAGTAAGCAAACAACAAATGTGGGTAGAAGAGAGAAAGGCAGAGAAATGAGGGAGATAAGTATTCAGAGACATCAGAAGACATGTCTACTGGAAACTGGGGAATGTGAACAGAAGCATATGGTAAGTGGGCCTGAGGATGTGTATGTGCCACCCACCAAAGAGCACTGCTCAAGACCTTCTGTGTCTCACACAATCCAGGTCCAACATTTCTAGTGAATACCTGGCAGCTAGAGTAACCTTATTAAAGGGGACGTCAGCCCATGCCTCCCTTCTGGTCAAAGCCCTTCCCCTATCCCAGAGTATATTTTAATATTCTTACAATTGCTCTGGCCTGCATGATATAGCCAGGTGTCACGTCTGTGTGCTCTTTTGCTCTTCTTCTTGCTGAATACTACTCCCACCCCCAGGGCACATACTACCTTCCTACTGTTCCTCCAACATGCTGGAAACACTCTAGAAATTTGCACTTACTATTCTGCCTAGAATGTTCCTTTTTCTGATGATAGCTCTGCGATGCTCTTACCTGTTCAAGTAACAAATGTATATACTAACTGAAGAAATGAAGGTGTGTTCATTGAGCAGATGTCTCCTGTGCATCTGTTTTTCATTTGTAGCTATCACTATGTGGAAAACATTTACTTTTACTCCTAATTAATCAAATGTTTTTATTGTGACAAGATTATCAAATACTTTGTCTTCATCGGTTGAGGTATCATACAGTTTTGTTCCACCTCTGTTAATGACGTGTGTTACTATTTTAAATATTGAACCAGCCTTACATCCCAAGAATAAATCTTATTTTATCATGGTGTAGATCTTCCTAACATGCCATTGAATTGGGTTTGCTAGTATTTGGTTAAGGATTTCTGCACCAGTGATCAGAAAGGATGTTGATCTGTTGCTCTTTTTCTTTGTACTGATTAGCTTTATCTGTGCTTGGTTTCAGAGTACATCTGACCTCATAGAATCAACTAGCAACATTTCTCATCTCTTTAATATTTATAGAATAAGTCTGAGGAGGATTGGAATAGCTCTTCAAATGTTGGGTAAAAATCCTCCACAAAGCTATCAGGTCTAAGGCTTTTTTGTGGTGGTATTATTATTATTATTATTGTTTCAATCTTTTTACTAGCTATGTAGCCATTTATATACAGTTTGTTTCTTCTGCTTTAATCTTATTATTGTATTTGTAGAAATATGCCTTTTCTCTTTCATTCAGTGACTCCATAGCCAGTTGTTTTCTGGCTACTATGGATTATGTGTCAGTTCTGAAATTACAGTGTCTAATTTGACTTGGTACCAATTTAACTTCATAGCATGTAAAAGCTTGGCTTATAGCTCTGTCCCTGACTCCTTGGGAAGTTGTCATAAATTACATGTTTAAACATTGTGTGCCCTCAAACATAAGCTTGTGATTCTTTTAAATGCACTGGTCTCTTAAATTGTGTAAAAAACAAAACACAGAGCTGTACTAATGAAAATAGCTTTTACGTTGGTGAGTTTTTAAAATGCATTTAATGAAGAAAACAGAAGTTGGAGCTGCAAACTGCTGTGACAACACCACCGTTGCCCAACCATTTACTTTTGCTGAGAACCTTGTATCTTATTGTTACTGTTACCTCTCTCTTCTCTCCAGCTACTCAACCGAATCAATCAGTTCCCCTTCCCAGCACTATTTAAGTCCTCACATCTCTACAGCAACCTCACAAACAGGCATTATCAAAATTTTCATTTCACAGAGGAGGAGATGGAGGCATCTGCTGTCTCTGTAACTCCTTGGGGCCAGTAGAAAACATTAGACCTATTTCCTCCTGTGCGTTTGCAGAGTCAGAGCAAATTATCAAATACTTTGTATACCCTTTGTATACAAAACAAGTATACCTTTGTACTGTCATTACTGCATTTGGCTTCTAAGGATTTAGTCATACCATTACTTGAAAGCTAAGTGGCTTCCCATTCCTCCAAGATAATGCTCAGATTCTTCAGTATTCTTGCCAGAGAACTAACTTAAGCTTATCAGTGTCTTTGACCTTAACATCAATCACCCCCACCCAAGCTCTATACTCCTTGTCCTGATCCAGTGCTCTACCACTAATGAGCTCCAGGACTTTGAATGTGCTAACACTCATACTCATGCTAACCTTGTACTGAACACTGTCACTAATACCCATCCCTGTTTCCCTTATTTGTCCCCACTCATCCTCAGGTCTCACTGTGAAAGGATGCCTGGTGACCCCAGGGTGTTCTCCTCTTGTCTTCTACCCCTCAAGATTATGAGATTCCATGACGAGTTTGTCTAGTCCTATGACCATGGCTTCTAAATCTCTATTCTGAGCTCTCCTTCAAATACAGCCATGTGGATCTAATGACTGACATCTCTGCATGGAAATACAAAAGCACTCCATAATTAGCCCACAGACTCACGAATAACCCTGCTGCAAGTCTTAGTTCTCTTGTCTCTGACAAATATTCTAAAACTCATCATCCTTTACCAGTCTGTCTTGTTTAGAACATGTCAGCCTTGTAATTAGACTCCTTGCTTCAATCTTGCCACGTGCACTAAACAGGGCAAAAAAATATTTAAAATCTAAACCATATAGTACCTTCTCCCACTCAGGATATTTCCCTCTTTTAATGTCTCCACACCCACTGACCTTACTCCTCTGTTGTTGACTATAAATGCATCTTGTACCTTCTAGGACTAAGTTCACTTGCATGTGACAGAAAATCCCAAGTAAAGATACATCCATTGTTTATTTTACTCTCATATAAAACAAATACAAGCCTAAATAGTCTAAGGGCAGAATATACACAAGATGGGGGCGTCCATGTTGTTTGTAACTATAATGATACTATCATCTATACATTGCCTGTACCATGTGGTCCATGATGTCAGCTGGATCTGCAGCCATTACAGTCACATTTCTCCTAGAAAGAAGATCACAAGACATTCTTCTATCCTTTAATGGTATGAATGTTTTATTCTTTTGGCCAACCCCATCAACATAGCACATCACCCTGAGAAGCTTTCTAATGATTCCTCTTTTTTTACTGTTCACTAGTATTTTATGTATAGGCATACCACAGACTAACCATCCGTTAAGATGTTAGGTTGTTTCTACTGGAAATAAAAGTGCTACATATTCTGATATGGGCTTTAGTGGTAATATTTTTCTAGGGGAAATGCTCAGCAAACCCATTGTCAGATGTAGTAAGTGTTTGTTAATATTGTGAAAAAGCTGCCTGATCTATCGTTTTACAAGGCAGTGATTTGTAGGTGATGGAGTTCCTCTTATCTGCTCAGGTTCTTCCAGGAACCCTTGGGGGTTTCTGTTCATTTGTTCCTTTGTTTGTTTTTGTTTTGTTTTTAACCTGAGGTCTTCTCACATATGCACGGTGATGTCTCATTGTGATTTTAATTTGTTTCTTCTTCCCACCTAATGGCACTGAGTATCCTTCTGGGTAGTGCTGTCCCAGACCATTTCTGTTTTTGTGAAATGCCACTTCATGTCTCTGGTTTATTTTCTGTCTCTCTTCTTTAATAAGCACTGGCCACAATGAACCCAAAAGTCCATGGACAGGATTAGAGGAGTTGATATTTGCTGTAGAAGGATTTTCTTATTCCCTGGAGAGGTTTCCTAGCATGGAACATACATATTTGAATCCTTAAACAGAATCATTGAGGTTTAAGGATAGGAAGAGGGATGGACGTAGGCTAAATAAAGAACAAGCAGGCTGTTCTCTTCCATGGAAGCTGAAGCATTATGTGAGGAAGTGTACTGGTTGGTCTTCATCAACTTGAAGGTTAGGGTAGTAGGCAGGTGGGCATGGGTCCTATAAGAAAGCAAAGTGAGCTAACCATG
Organism: Rhynchomys soricoides; assembly: GCA_019843965.1. Classification (NCBI taxonomy): domain Eukaryota; kingdom Metazoa; phylum Chordata; class Mammalia; order Rodentia; family Muridae; genus Rhynchomys; species Rhynchomys soricoides. The sequence continues at coordinate 1,138,950 of JADRCH010000324.1, read as the reverse complement.
GAAAGCAAGCCAGTAAGCAGAATTTCTCTGTACTCCGAGTCAGTTCCAGTTCCTGCCTCAAGCTCCTGCCCTACCTTTCCTTGATGTAATAATGTAACTTCTTCCCAAAGTTGCTTCTGGTTAGAATGTTCTACCATATCAATGGATGATTATACACAAACGGAAATGAAAACATCTAAATGGAAAAGTGTTACTTTGTCCAATAGTGAACAATTGTTATGTGTATAATTTCACTCTAGGGAGGGGTGGGGGGGAGGGAAGGACCATGGGTAAGTCTAGAAAGCTCGGAAAGCAAGTAATTTTTAGGACCCAGTCCTCTTGCCTTTTCACCCAAGAAAAAGCAAGATATTCCTTTTCTTTCCATGAGGAAACAAGTTAGAATTAATTATGCCACAGCTATATTCAAATTACCTGTTCCTGTTCTGAAGCTGGGACATACCCAAAGAGATTTGTTCAATTCATTGTTTTAAAGACTATAACCTCTCACACTCATCCTGTATTTACTCCGGATCTTTCTTACCTTGATTTATCACTCTATGTAACTTTTAAAAATCTGGAAAAAGAGTAATTGTTTTTCACAATTTCGCTGCATGAAAGCAAATTCCACTTAAACTGAAAAGTTATTCGATGAAACTTCCCACAGAATAAAATCTCCATGATTTGGAGCAGCTCAGAGAAGATCAAAATATCAGCACACTGAGATGCACAGAACTTTCTTCTGGATCCAAAACTCATCTGAACTGGTTGTAGTGGTACTGGCCTTTAATCCCAGGACTCAGGAAGCAGAGGCAGGTGGATTTCTGCGTTCAAGGCCAGCCTGGTATACAAAGTGAGTTCCAGGACAGCCAGGGCTACAAAGAGAAACCCTGTTTCAAAAATAACAAAAACAAAACAAAACAAAACAAAACATCAAACCCTATCAACCAACCAGACAGACGAAAGAACTCATGTGTAAGGGTTTCTGCACTTGGGGTGATTGCAGTGGATAGGGAGGGGGACACAGCTCCGCCCACAGAGTGAGTCTTGGGTTTCCATCTTCAGAAATGCAACAATGCAGATTTTTTGCAGGGGTTGCTAACCAATCAGGGTTCCAAGTTTCTCAAAGAAATAGCCTGATTAGAAAATCCTCCTGTTTCCTCCTTACTGTTCTTACCACACCTGCACCTCTCATTTCCTCTAAGGTACGGCGGCAAAACTGCATCTTTCAACCCCGGCTCTTTTATCTGATGTAGTGGATGACAGGTAATCTAGCTGAAAGTTCCGACAATTGCACCACCAGAAAAACACTGGCTGATGAAATCCGAGCAGTTATCACACTAACCATCACCTGTCAAGCCTCTTGCTTCAATTTAAGGGCGCATCAATTTTCTGAAGAGGAAATCAAGGGCAAAGAATAAAAGCGCTTCAGATAAACACTGACAAAGGTCCTTTCTGCTTTCTTCTTCTTCTTTTTTTTTTAATTTATGATGGGATGTACTATCATAGGTTGCTCCGTGAGGTTTTATCAACTGTCCTGATACATCCCAGATAGCTCAGAATTCTTTGGCCATTGATGAAGTGCTATACAGCTCTCACAGAAAGGGCAGAAGATTTCCAACTGAAAATTACTTTCACTAAATACCGCAAAGATATTGAAGGCAGAGAGCAGGTGGAGATGGGACAAATGACAGCAGTGTCTAACAATGAACCTCTCAGTGCTCCGGGCTGGCAGACAAGACTGATTAGAGTAAGAACATGAAATAATGTTTTCTTAAAGCCAAGGAGCATATTGTATAAAGTGTCAGGTACAAAGAGTTTGTGTGTTCTTTGTGCCGACCATACTTACAGTGTGGCCTGTCACAGCTATCAGGACAAAGTGTACACATGCAAATTCTGTTGAGGAAAGGGAAGAGGGGTGGTGGTGGTGAATGAAATGGTGGGTGGATCGAGAGAAGGGCTTACAGCTTGGACTTTTACAGAAAGATCTGTTTGGCTCTGGGGACTGAAAACCATAGGATTGGGGTGCTGGTGTTTCACTGTAGTTGTTCTGGGGTTTCAGTGGGCATCAAACATGTAGGGCAGGTACTAGTGTTTCCTTCCTAGTTTTTGAGGTACTTGGAATTGATCCTAGAGCTGTGCGCATGCTAGGCATCTCTCTATTGTTACTTGTGTTCCTTCAGTTGAGACGGTTTCATGACACTACCCAACTGGCCTGGAACCCCATCTGTAACCGAAGCAGGCCTAAAACTTTGTGATCCTCCTGCCTCGGCCTCTTGAATAGCTAGGATTATAGGCTTGTGTCACTAGGCTGAAATACTACTTTTGATTGATTGGAAGATACACAATTTCATGTGAGGCAAGCTGGAATTTTCCCACTGCTGATTTCTCTGGCAGCTCTTAGTCCACTGGAAAGTGGCAGCTGAGGCTCCTGAAGTGTCAATAATTCCTCAGTTTCTTCAAATTGTGAGCCATGTGTAGAATAGCCAGGGTGGAACATAACTATTTTATCAATGTTAAAGTGAGACTGGAAATAAAGATAAATATTCGAAGAGCTTTGCAAGTCACATGGGAATGGACTCAGTCTGCTGGCCGAGTAAAGGGAAAGCAGCTATAGACCGCTGAATGTAACTTTTCAGCTCTCCCAGTCAGGTGGACAGCCTATCCTTTAGGTGAGGAGGTATAAAGCACCAGGAAGAATGTGGATAATGACTAACAGATGCCTATAATCCTGGTGCTTAGAAGGTAGAGACAGGAAAAGCAAGAATTCAAGACTCATAGGGTGCTTGCTGTTTATTGGTCACCCAGTTTTAAGGGTGATGGAGAAGAAATTAATTTACCTTTGACTCTAAGTCACATTCACCAGTGTGTGTGTGTGTGTGTGTGTGTGTGTGTGTGTGTGTGAATGTGAGTGTGTGTATGTGTTAATCTTTTAATGGGAAAATTGTAATTTGGTTCAGTGGTGTTTTAGCTCTGCATCAACTCTTTGTAGTCCTGTGTGGTCATTGTATTATTGGTAAATGGTATATGACTGTTGATTGATAATATTGACTACTGATTGATAATTTTTTTTAAAATCACTTTACATGTGAATATAAACCACCAATGCTATTAACAGCCCTAAAGCAAAGGGGAAATGTTAACTTTTCATGGGGCATAGGAAGCTGTGGCCTCTCTACTGTGACTGTGGGGCAGGGTTCTCCTGTCACCCACTAGAAGCTGAAAAGAGAGGTGTGCTTTCTACAGCACTTCCAGTTCTGTATCAAAGTCGTCATGCAAGATATCTATTAATCTAATCCATCATATTTTTTCTTACACTGAGTCTCTAGATATACCTGTAAGTAAGCATGGGAGGTTGCAGTCTGCCTTTTCAGTTTTCTTTTACATTTGGTCATTTATCCATTTATCGGGGAGTGGAAGAGGGCATGCACATGGAGGTCACAGGACAGTTTGGACATGTCGGCTCTTTCTTCCCACCAAGTAGGTCCTGGGGATTAAACTTGTGCCATCAGCTGTGGCTGTAAGTGCCTTTACCCACTGAGCCATCTTGACAACCCTGCCTTTTCATCTTTAAATGTGCCTTTAGTTTACGCCCTCTTCGTCCCCCCCCCCCCCCAAGGAATGTTACTTTCCCTACAAGTCATTCAGGACATAATGGAGAATCGTGCTAGATTTAAGACAAACTCGAGAGTCTCTAACTCAAGTATTCGGTGCTGGGAGGCTTATTTAAAGGGATGGAACCCTGGGAATATTCAGATTGAGTGAAAGTAGCCTTCATCTGAAAATGGGCAGCTCTCTTCTCCCTAAGGAAATCTCTCCGTTGAGGAACAGAATCCAAGGAGAATCCTCCACAGCTCCCAGCACCCAGAGGGCAGTGGCTTCTGGTGGGCCTTGTATACTGGCCATTTTGACTAAGGTGAGTACATGTGTGAGAAGGAAACTGCCTCATATTCCCTCAGTTAGAAAGCTTTGGTCAGGAAATTCCAACACATATCAGCTGGTAAGAGTCCGTGTGGCTACAACTTCAGCACAAGCTATTTTCAAATGTCTTCTGAGATGAGGCCAAACTCACCTCCTGACTGTGGAGCTGTGCTGTGCTAGGTCCCTGTTTTTGGTGAAGAGAGCTGCTTCCCTGTGCTTAGAAGTTCAAGGTTATTCTCCTCCTGTATTGTAATGAGCCAGACTCATGTTGTATTAGTGGACCTGGCTATCTCTTCCTAGGCTGCTGTTTCAGTGGCTTGCTCCACGTTTCTCTCCTAAGATAGCATAATTAATTCTTTTATATTCTGGAAAATTATTGTATTTGTACCTCTTAAAGATCCATTTCAAACAGGAGATGTTGTAAGTGCCCAGCATTGCCTAAGCTGGGGTCTCATATGAACTCAAAACAGAGTTCTTAGCCAGAGATAATAGCAACATACCATCAAAGCATTACAGTGGATGCTGCTAGTAAACTGAATTAGCAGTCACTAAAGATTTTTAAAATTAAAAGAAAGCAGCATATTGACTTGGCATATTTAGGAAATGACTATGTCTTGGATTTCTAACACTTTTATGTGGTAAATTAAAAGCTTTATTTTTGTTTCTCAACAAACAAAAATAAAAACAATAACAACAACAACAAACTACTCTGTAGTTTGTACAGACATATATGTATCACACATATATGTATCACAAAGATATCATTAAGCATATACTTCTGCCATTTATCTGATTGGATAAAAATATTACTTCTTTTAAAATAAAGAATTAATTAATTATCTTCTTTAGATCAAATAGAATAGATAGAATAGAATCTTAAGTTATAATTCTAAATTTCGTTATAAATTTTATTGGTAGTAAAAGATAACACATTTTTGCCTCACATGTAGAAACTAATTTTAATATGTAATAGTGATATTTAATATTCAAACCCTCTACTTTCTACTCATAAATTTCTTTTACTCTAGGAACAGCTAGACACACAGAACCTGGTAACTGGTGGGAATCTAGTTTGTGTGAAGAGAGAAGACAAACAAATGAAGCCCTCAGGAAAGCAAGAGTGTTCATATTTTGATTCCGTGAGCACTTTTACTTCTTGATGCTTGAACTGAGATTGCGTTCCATGCTCACCCTATTCACAATGAGGAGGCAGTTGGTGGTTTAACAGGAGCTACTACCTGGTCCACTTTTTTTTTTTTTGGTGACGTTAGCTGCACATACTGAGTTGAGTGATGTGAGTTAGGAACATGAAATTGCCTAGAAAGCACAAGAACCTTGGCCAACATTCACAAAGCAGCACACAATGCTTTAATGCAGCTAAATGATTTAATGACAAGGAGGGAATTACTGTAAAATATAATGCTGAGCCTTGGCTATAACAGCGCCTGCTGTCTAGACTAAGAAATCCAAAATGGATTCCAGGAGGACGCACAATGCCAGGCTGTGGCGTGCTTGCCTGGTCCTCCTATACTGTTATTACTGTTCAACAGTCCTGAAATCTGAATGGCAGTGGCCTGAGCCCTTTCAAACAACAGAAAGAAGGTCAATTTTTGTAATGAGGAAATGGAAGTGGTGGTGCCGGAGATCACTGACCCTTACAGTTTCTTGTGAGATGAAGGAGCAGTGAAGTGCGCCAGGAAATTATGGTGTAGGACAGCAGTGACACCACCATCACAGAACAGAACCAAGCAACAAGGAGCAAATGCATGAAACCATGCATAAATAAAATGCATGCTATCAATCCTGGCTTCATTTCTCTTCTCCAACTGTGAAAAATTGGGTCTAACCGTTCTGCAAAGAAAAGAAAAAGCAATGGGCCCAAACTTAAGTTCAAGTTTGTGTCCAGGGACATATATTTAAAATGCTTAGCATGGTCTCACTCCAGCAGCACATATACTAAAATGCTACCTTTGGGCTAGGTATGAACGAGTTAGAAAAGACATTGCTCAAAGGATCACAGTAGGACTCTAGTGGTCCACTTCCCTGCCACTGGTCAACTGGCTAGCTCCCAGGTCCTGTAGGCATTGAAGCATTTCAGGTGATGCAAATATTGCTTAGACAAAGAAACGGGGTAGTAGCTGTGGTGCAGAATCAGTGGTTGTTCTAACCAACACACACTTATTTCCAAGGTGTGTGTGTGTGTGTGTACACTGGTTGGCCAGCAAGCTCCAAGAAAACCTCCTTTTTGTGCCTTTGCAGTGCTGGAATTAAGAGGAGCTCACAACCTCACCTAGCTTTTATGTGGATACTAGGGAACAAGTGCATGTCCTCATGCTGGCATTAGCAAGCACTTCACCGACAGAGCCATCTTCCAAGCCTATTTTAGCATTCTAAGATCAACTTGCATATACCCCGGACAGACAGCATGTCTTCCCTGACTTTGTTTCAGTGCCATGCTGACTCAAACCTTACTTTATGGTGTTTGGCAGAGGAAGAAGAGCTTGTTATCTGGGTTAGTTGAGTATATGACTTCAATATCTAATCATCTTATCCTGTCTCATGTCCTTTTACATTATGTTTCTGTATCATCTCCGTATTTGTAATCCAGGAGCTTCTGAATAAGGGAAAGCCCAAGGTCATTACCATCTCTAATAACACCTATTTCATTGGATAGTAACCTAATGTTTAATTATCTCAATAATTAAAGGCACCCCCAAAGAAGTTTGTGACACCTTCTTAGACTTTCTTTTTGGCAACAAAGCAGAACTTTCGTTCTAATGAGGTTAGGCCAGGCTTTTGAGCAATGTTTGCAGTTTTAACAGCTTTGTTTTTTAATTTTATTTTCATTAGTTCAGTAATTGTGTTAATTTTAAGGGTGCAAGATGGGGAAATTGGAAAACAGGATATAGAATAAGACATAGAATGATCAAGGCTTGAAAGGGACTCAAAGATTAAATGTTCATTATCTTCTTTATGGAGTAACTGTAGTCACTTCTTGATTCTTCAGAGGTATCCGGAAGGCTAAAGAAATGGTTACAGAAACCCCCAGTCACATCAGTATCAACTCTAACTTCTTCCTTGTAATGATGGAGGAAATGCTTTCAGCTCAGTAGCTAATAAAAAGAGGACATCCAGTCACCAAGAGGAAGCCAAGGGGCAGTGTTGCAGGACTAGACACACCAGTTTGCCCAGAACACAAAGCTGTTGACCCATTCATAAATATCTAAGAGAAATGCATCATGAATGAGCTGAGCTCCCAAGCAGCTACATTGGTCATAGACAAAGATGTTTTTCAGGCTTTGAAGGAGATGAATATGTAAGGCAATTTTTCAAACATAGTTAACAAATACTCAGAAAGTGCTGTCTTGGCCACACACTGTTATTACGTTAAGTGCTACTGGGAGAGAAATAAGCTAACAAAGAAAAATCACAAAGGTCAGAAGCAGACACCAGCGAATTAAGACACCATGTTGACCTTTATTCTGCCTTGTGCTGTACCAAAATGTAAAGGTTAATGCTTTGGCTTTTGTTTTGTTTTTGTTGTTGTTGTTGTTGTTTTGGTTTTTTTGGTTTTGTTGTTGTTGTTGTTATTTAATACAAGGCAAATAAACTAAAAACTTTTTTCCTCCAAGACAGGGTTTCTCTTTATAGCCCTGACTGCTCTGGATCTCACATGTAGAATAGGCTGGCCTTGAACTCAGAGATCTGCTTACCTCTGCCTCCAGAGTGCTGGGATCAAGGTGTGTGAACTACCATACCCAGCTTTAAGCTCAAACTTTTGAGTCTCAGAAGTGTTTGCTTTGAAGTCACCCATAAAAGAAAGTAGGGCAGAGAGCTCATAACTCTGAAAAACTATATACCATGTCATGTATTTCAGGGTGACACCTTAAATTAATCATAAGTGAAAATAGCTGTAAAGAATGTAATATTGACATTTCAAAGTACAACTTTATATCACCGTTTTCTCTGAAAGTCGATGGAACATAAATGCCACAGGGATTTTACTCTCAGTCATTTATTAAACAGTTGCACTACTTGGATTTTCTCCTGGTTGAAGTGGTGTTCCACACCCTTTTCCCATGCCATTTTTATCCTAATGTAAATGTTTGATATTTTAGCATCTTTTATTGATCATCATACTTCTCTGTTATACAACAAAGAGAATATAATTTAAAATGTTAACTTAAAATATTCTATCATCACAATGCCCTGAATACCAAAAAACATTGTACCAAACAGTTTTTATTAAAAATGTCAGTAGGCATTATAGGAATAGCTAGGCAAATAACATCTGCCACCAAGCCCAGCAACCTGAGTTTGATCCTTGGGACACATATGCAAATTGTGTGGAATCTCCTCAACACACAACACACAAATAAATAAAATAAATACAAAATAAATAAAATGCGATTAAAACAAGTTAGTAGGCCCCAATATAATAAAATTATATCAAAAATTAAAATACTTGGATAAGATTATTAAGTGTACAAATGCATCCTCTAATGAAATAGATTAATAATTACACAGTCTTAATTACACCAGAATTATTTCCCATGCTAGTAGACAAATCGCCCTTCTGTATGATAGCCTAGTAATTACAAAGCCTGAATATGGTGATGCCTACAACCTTTAGGTATATGATTCCAACACTGTATAACAGAGATCCTTACTCTTCAGTATCACTCCTAGCATGCCAAAGGTACTCAGTATGTGTTAGCTTTCATGGTCCTCTTATTTCCTATCCTTTGAGGTTCCACAGTTGTTAGATAAACTCCATCCCTCACAAACCAAGCCACTTCAATTCCAAGTCCAAGAGTTTCATTTTAACAGGGATCTTTTAGAGAAACAGGAACTGCTCATTGAAGTCATCATATCATTGTCAAAACAGGAAGCAAAAAAAAAGTTTTGAACTGAATTATTGATTATAGATGAGCATGTAATTAAGTGGCTTAATGGAATACACATGCAACACGCACGCACGCACGCATTCAGTGTTACTGAAAGGCCAAGAAGTCCTACATAAAGGCAGTTAATCCTGCAGAACTACCCTGTGAACTTAAAAGAGCTATGTTTCTTTTCTGATGCTAAAGCCTTGTGAGCAGAAACTATGCAGAGACACAGAACACTTGCATCATTCTGAGAACGATGGTGTCTTAGAGGAGTCTACCTTTTCACTAGCATAAGGAGGCTGTAATGTAGTGACTCCTATTTCTACCCCCTATCTAAGGTCACACCTTGTACTGCCACAGGCTGACTCTTATCTCCCTACTGGTCTCCACTGCTCTTCACACAAGGAAAACTCTCTCCACGGCAGGTACTTAATAAATAACAACAAAGATGAAAAGACATTAGTAACTCATTATTATTATTATTTAAACCAAAGTCTATTTTTGTGTATGTGTTTGGCAAGGATATTCCTGCTTCTCTTCTAAAGAAGTGTGCCAAGTACTTAAAGGCCCTTTGAAAAATAAACAAAATCTTGTTTCAAAATAAAAAATTTAGAAGTTCTTTGTAAAGGCAAAACTTACATTTTGAATGTCCTTTTTGTTAGATGCACAAATATAGTAACTCAGCAGTAATTGCTATTTTATAATCTCCTGAACATTGAACTATTTATTATGCAAATTGACACTGTTTCCATGGAGTGCTCTTTTGTTTATGTATTTTGTGTTTGCAGCTTTTGCCAGTCAGTGTGAAGAGGCATCTTGGTATTTACTAACCCTAGGCCTGTGCAAAGTCTACTATACTCACATCAGTTACTCTTCACATTTTTGGTTTTTAAGCAGAAGAAAGATGTATGGTAGAGATGCAAAACTTGAGGAAGAAAAACAAAAGTTTATAACGGCTAGCAGAAATTTCCAGCAGAATTTTACTCTTATAATTATTGTCATATAACCAGTACTGTGACTCTGGAATCCACAGCAGAATGTGGCAGCTTAATAGACAGGGAGCTAACAGAGCTCCAACATAGAGCATCAGGTCCCATGGAAAGGGTTGCAACAGAGGCTTGTTGACAAAGGTTAGAAAAGGCTTTTTTGGGTTGACCAATTCTGTACTGGCCAGCTCAGTTGGACCACTGGTAAAATGTCCATGGGCTTCTCTACCCAAGTTGGGCAGGGAGTTTTGGTGATGGTCTCACATATAGCTGTATAAAAGGAGAAGACAGACAATAAGAAACCATATCAAGCATCAAAGGTCCCAAATAGTTCTGGTATTTCTAGCCTCTGGCCAGGTCAAAGCCAAAGGCATGTCTGGTTTCTGGCGAAGAACAAGAATTAATGTCTTTTCCCCTAAAATGCCTTCTAGTTTCTGTCTCCTATTCTTATCAGCTGCATTGTTCTAACACATAACTCTTCCTTGCATATGTATTAATACATGTATTAATAGAACCAATAATATAAACAAGGGCTTTATTCTCATTTCACAGATCAGGAAATTATAGCTGTAACCAGCTAAATCAACCCACCAGTATGGCATGTAGAATGCTCTTCAGATCTATTTCTTTGAGTAGAAGCCTTGCACTCTCAGAATGCTACATAGCAAACCCTCATAGCAAAGAGGGTCCACCCAAACCCTCTTCGTGCCCTGTTAATTCAGAGCTCAAATCCACTGAAGCCTTCAGAGAAAGACCAGCCTCTGAGCTCCCACATTCATCCAGTGTGGGCATGAGTCCAGAAAGTCCAACTTTCTGGAGTTCTGCACACCAATATGCCACACAAACTCCAGGGCTTGGTAAACTGTTAGGCAACTGGAAAATCTTAAAGTTTCTTAAGGTCTTTGGAAATTCATGTTTGTTCCAAATGTGTGCAGAATCTTCAGGGCCATCTTCAATTTTATCTTGTATGTCATCATACCATGCGTGGTCAGTGTACTTTGGAGACCTTAAATCAGAAGCAAAGACATAAATCAATATGTATCCTGACAGGTTTAAACTGCTAGAAGAAGAATTGTAGTTGTCACCTCACATACAGGCTGTGATCTCTCTCTCTCTCTCTCTCTCTCTCTCTCTCTCTCTCTCTCTCTCT
>JADRCH010000324.1:1082248-1121218 GCA_019843965.1 Rhynchomys soricoides | reverse complement strand
ATATATATATATATATATATATATATATATATATATATATATATATAATCTTAGTTAGGGTTTTACTGCTGTGAACAGACACCATGACCAAGGCAACTCTTATAAGGACAACATTTAATTGGGGCTGACTTACAGGTTCAGAGTTTTAGTCCATTATCATCAAGGTGGGAACATGGCAGTTATCCAGGAAGGCATGGTGCAGGAGGAGTTGAGAGTTCTACATCTTCATCTGAAGGCTACTAGCAGAATACTGGCTTCTAGGCAGCTAGGATGAGTGCCACTAATAGTGTCACTCAACCATCACACGTACAAATGAGTTATTTCTCTCTTCCCTATTGAGAGGAAGCAAGAGACATAATAAGTTTTTAATATCCATTCCTTCAGGCACCCGCCTTCTTGCCCACCGAGTCTCCTTTCTCATTTGGAAGCACATCTTGCAGTGTGTCACACAAACTGACAATGTTCTGATCCTACCTCATGATGGCTGAGTTCACATGCCCAGGTAATGGCCCAACTCCTAAGAGTGAGTGCCACCTTGAAGCTTCTTGGCATTCTTTCCAAAGTATTTCAGTGAGTACAAAGTTCAAGGTCTGTGGTTTTATAACTCTGTAGACAATGTCTCTCTCACCATGACGTTGGAATTCCACAGTGGTCTTAGTCAGTATGCACAGGTCATCTCTATGGCTTGAGTTTTCTGAACAAACCTTCCTTCCCTCCTTCATGTAACCTTTACAAGAAAACACAGATTATTTCTTGTTCTATATATTTAATTTTGGGTTGTCAAAAAAGGTAGAAGATTGCTAGTCAAATTTAGATATCAGTTAAACCAAAAATAAGGCTTTAATATAAATATGTTTTGGATATTTCTCCATATACACTTTGGGTTTAAAGATATTTGTACTCATGTGATATTCAAATCTGAGACTCTTTCAATTTTGGTCTTTTTGGTTGTTTGTTTGGTTTTGGCTTTTATTTGTTTTTCTAAATCAGGCAAGGCTAAGTACATCATTCCATGGACACTTCATAACATTTATTTAATATTTATTTTCTTTTTGAAGAAATGTCCTTTTCTTGATAAGTTACTAAATGGTTTTTGTTTTCAGAGTGAAGGCTAGAATGTAGATTGGTCACATCAGAATAGCCATACTGTTTGCTAGGTTTGTTAGAAAATTGGTACTTCTCTTAGCTTCCTAAACAGCTTCCCACACCTCACTTCCTCCTGAGTTAGCAGCTAAAGGGTTAAGTCCTGGCACTTGAGTGGATACCTTAAAGATCCAATCAAACATCTCTTTTTATTGGACATGATTCGGGTAACTGTTTCCCATATCAACCTTAATTGTGACTCTCATTTCAAATCATGCAAATGATTCTCCAAAGATAACACTCCAATATAGCTATTGTTGTGCCATATCTCTAATGTGTGTGAATAAAAACATGTCCAGTGTCTCATACACGCTCACTTCTCTACCTCTCTCCTTCCACAGCAAACAGTGATGGTGCCTCCTCTTTCAAGGTTGCTTTTGCTACCATAACAATTCCCCCAGCCTTCCCGAGGGATTAGGCATGGTGAGATTTACTTGTCAAGGAGGGCCCATTTATCTTCTCCCTGACAAATTTCAACACATGCACAGCTCTTGCACGAACATTTCTGCAGATTAATCCCTCACCCTTCTCAAAGGGAGGAATTATTCTCAAACAATCTATTTCAATACAGAGTTCGTGGTGTGAAGTTAATTTCCACAAACCTTGTGAGTGTGCTACCAAAATGCCATCTCAGTTATTCACTGAGAACAGAAGCCCTTTGGCTTGCAGTTTTTCATCCTTATTGTTTAAATGTAAATGGCAAAGAAAGAAGAGGCAAAGCATGCTTTTTAAAAAACAGTGATTCCTGCTAGCTTTTGAAACAGCTTCTGTGTACAACAGTCAGTGGTCATTAACCATTAATAAATATTTATTCAGCATTACTATGAACCACTACATGTATATAACACTCTATAAATGGTGATAATTCACACACATGTGTAAACAAACATTGTATGGTTTCTTTCTAAAAAAACAGGCAGGCTTTGCAACAGCAAGATGATATTTAGTTTAGTATGGATAGCAGGACTTTATTAAATATTCCTGTATTTCTTCATAAGAATCCATTAACATTTGACCATTGGAATAGCCCAAAAATATCAAATAGAGCAAATATAGATTAATATACCCTAGGAAAATTATCAGATATGTAATAGGGGAAGCAAAAATGAACAAATAAAATAGGAAGTGCGCTGGTGATGGCCACATGCTGAATATGAATCAGCCATTCGGTGCTATTGTGATAAAAGTCAATATGATACCGATCAATAGGAATGGAGAGGCAAGGCTGAGGTGTAATTCTTCTTCTGGACTCCCTATTAGTCAGAGGGAAGAAAGTATCTTGACGTGGATACACAGTTAACATGAAACAGTGTAACTAGGGACGCAGCTCAGTGGTGGAGCACTCATGTAGCCTGCAGAAGATCCTGGGTTCCATCCACAACACTGCAAAAAAGGAAGTCTGATGAGTTAGGATTAATAGCTTTTAACAATCAGAACCACGATGGCTTGAAAACTATTATTAACTACCGAGAGTTTTTTTTTTAAAGGGAAATTCTAGGCAGTGACTCTGTGATTTAAATTAAATGGAAAAAAATTTTGAGTCTAAAATAAACTATATAAAAACTTCCACTATGAAGAATCCTTTTATTATTTCAACAGAATGACAAAGAAATCAAATAGAAACTACATGCCTTTAACCTCAGCACATAGGAAGCAGGAGGATGTCTGTGATTCCAAGATGGGCTAGGTCTACATAGTGGCTATCCATTTATTGTATGACAGACTTTTCCTGGAAACATACACACACACACACACTTCCTCACTCCAGAAAGGAAGCCCATAACAGAACAAAGATTGCACTAATGTCCAACTTCACGAACTGAAGACTATTACGATTACTTACTCGAATATGGATGAGGGGTTATTTACAAGAGCAGAAGTGACTCAAAGACAGCTGCATCACCAAAGCCCCCCACCCCCACCCCACCCCAGCATGAGTGATAGCTCCCAGAAGCTGGAATACACTGCACAGCCGTAGCCAGCTCAACAGGCTCCTGGCCTTGGGAATAATCATACAATAATTGTATCCATGCTACATAGATTTTTAACTGTATCCTCAGTTGCCTTATGAACTTGCTGTTGGTCAAGGAGATTGCATACATAATATTGTTGCATAGTAGGAAAGTAACACTTTCTGATTACTATAGTTTCGTGGTTTAACTTTACACCTTTATTAAGATCCTAGCAAATAGGATAGCAAAGAGATGGTCCAGTGTGATGCTAGCCACATCTTTTCTCTTTGGATTCTTTCATAAGGAATATTTGTATTATTAAAGAGCAGACCTACCTTAAGGTAATTTCATTTTCTATTGTCTCTTGGAATTGCCTTCCTTTTCAATATTAACATTCTGCTCCTCTGAGACTTAAGAAACCACAGAAGAAACAGCTGGTTCTGGGCCTGGGTTCTGTTTTTAGGATGAGAGGAGGCAATGAGAATTTTTCCTCCAACCACACCATCACTGCTTGATTGAACCCCAAGAACTTTTAACTAAAATATGCTATTTTATTTATTGTTTGTTTGTTTGTTTTAGAATTGTGCCTTGATTCAAATAGAAAGACTGGCTGTGTTTCCCAAACTGTATCTCACGAAGGCTCATGACAGCCCCTTCCTAACCCTCTTCAGAACAGCTCAGGACAACTGCAGGTAAAGAGGCAGAATGACAAGGCATACTGTACCCACCTCTTACTTATGTTCCCAGTCACATTCTGAAACTTCTTGAGTAAGAATTCTGGCAACTCATGTAGTCAATTACTTATGAATATTAATGACATCTCAGAAACTAAAAACAAATGACTATTGACCTATGCATAGCTGGCATATACTGAGTGCATAGGAAGTTTAAGACATCTTGAGACTTGTGCTGAGGAGGCAGCAGAAGGCGGGCTCCAGACACAGGGATTGAGGAAAAGCCTGGAGGTAAGAGCCTGCCTGCTTCCACCTGTGGCCAGAAACCCCGCTTGGGCCAACAGGCCTCTCCATATACAAGTAGCTCAGAGAGAAAGCTACCCGCCCACTTGTGCTGAGGAGCCAGCAACAGGAGGACTCCAGACGCAGGGTCTGAAGAACAGCTGGAAGAGAGAACTGGTCTCCCAGGGATATTGACATCTGAGCTTGAAGCAAGACAAGCCACAGTCAGAGAGATAAAGACCAGCTAACTCCAGAGATAACTAGATGGCGAAAGGCAAGGGCAAGAACACAAGGAACAGAAACCAAGAGGCTTCAGCTGAACCCAGCTCTCCCACCACAGCCAGCCCTGGATACCCCAACACACCAGAAAAGGAAGACTCAGACTTAAAATCACATATCAAGAGGATGATAGAAGATTTTAAGAAGGAAATAAATAACTCCCTTAAAGAAATACAAGAGAACATAGGTAAACAACTGGAAGCCCTTAAAGAGGACACACAAAAATCCCTTGAAGAATTACAGGAAAACACAATCAAACGGGAAGAAATACAGGAAAACACAATCAATCAAATGAACAAAACCATTCAGGAATTAAAAACAGAAATAGAAACAATAAAGAAATCACAAAGGGAGACAACCCTGGAATTAGAGATCATAGGAAAGAAATCAGGAGTCATAGATGCAAGCATCACCAACAGAATACAAGAGATGGAAGAGAGAATCTCAGGTGCGGAAGATACCATAGAAAACATGGACACAACAGTCAAAGAAAACACAAAATGCAAAAAGCTCCTAACCCAAAACATCCAAGATATCCAGGATGCAATGAGAAGACAAAACCTGAGGATAATAGGTATAGAAGAGAGTGAAGACTCCCAACTTAAAGGACCAGTAAATATCTTCAACAAAAGTATAGAAGAAAACTTCCCTAACCTAAGAAAGAGATGAACATAAATATACAAGAAGCCTACAGAACTCCAAATAGACTGGACCAGAAAAGAAATTCCTCCCGTCACATTATAGTCAAAACACCAAATATACAAAACAAGGAAAGAATATTAAAAGCAGTAAGGGAAAAAGGGCAAGTAACATATAAAGGCAGACCTATCAGAATTACACCAGACTTCTCACTAGAGACTATGAAAGCTAGAAGATACTGGGAAGAGCTCATACAGACTCTAAAAGAACACAAAGGCCAGCCCAGGCTGCTATAACCAGCAAAACTCTCAATAATCATAGAGGGTGAAACCAAAATATTCTACGACAAATCAAAATTTGCAAAGTATGTTTCCACAAACCCAGCCCTACAAAGAATAATACATGGAAAATGTCAACTCAAAGAGGGAAACTACACCCAAGAAAAAGCAAGAAAGTAATCTTTCAACAATCTCAAAAGAAGATAGCCACACAAGCAATATTAACATAAAAAATAACAGGAAATAACAATCACTATTCTTTAATATCTCTCAACATCAATGGTCTCAACTCCCTAATAAAAAAGACATAGACTGACAGCCTGGATCCATAAACAGGACCCAGCATTTTGCTGCATCCAGGAAATGCACCTCCCTATTAAAGACAAATACTACCTCAGAGTAAAGGGCTAGAAAACAATTTTCCAAGCAAATGGCCCCAAGAAACAGGCTGGAGTAGCCATTCTCATATTGGATAAAATTGACTTTCAACCAAAATTCATCAAAAAGAATGAGGAAGGACACTTCTTACTCATCAAAGGAAAAATCTACCAAGAAGAACTTTCAATTCTGAACATCTATGCCCTGAATGCAAGAGCACCCACTTTCATAAAAAAACTCTACTAAAGCTCAAAGCACACATTGCACCTCACACAATAATAGTGGGAGACTTCAACACCCCACTATCAACAATGGACAGATCATGGAAACAAACTAAACAGAGACACAGTGAAACTAACAAATGCTATGAACCAAATGGGTTTAACAGATATCTATAGAACATTTCATCCTGCATCAAAAGAATATACCTTCTTCTCAGCACCTCATGGTACCTTCTCCAAAATTGATCATATAATTGGTCACAAAACAAACCTCAACAGATATAAGAAGATTGAAATAATCCCATGCCTCCTATCAGATCACCACGGATAAGGTTGGTCTTCAATGGCAACAACAACAACAGAAAACCCACATACACATGGAAGCTGAACAATGCACTGCTTAATGATAAGTTGGTCAAGGAAGCAATAAAGAAGGAAATTAAAGACTTCCTAGAATTCAATGAAAATGAAAGAACAACTTACCCAAACCTATGGGACACAATGAAAGCAGTGTTAAGAGGAAAACTCATAGCTCTGAATGCCTCCAAAAAGAAACTGGAGAGAGCATACACTAACAGCTTAACAGCACATCTGAAAGTTCTAGAACAAAAAGAAGCTAATACACCCAAGAGGAGTAGAAGGCAAGAAATAATCAAATTAAGGGCTGAAATCAACCAAGTGGAAACTAAAAGAACTATACAAAGAATCAACAAAACCAAGAGCTGGTTCTTTGAGAAAATCAACAAGATAGATAAACCCTTAGCCAGACTAACCAGAGGGCACAGAGACAGTATCCACATTAACAAAATTAGAAATGAAAAGGGAGATATAACAACAGACTCTGAGGAAATTAAAAAAATCATCAGATCCTACTACAAAAGCCTATATGCAACAAAATTGGAAAATCTGGAGGAAATGGACAAGTTTCTAGACAGATACCAATTACCAAAGTTAAATCAGGATCAGATAAACCATCTAAACAGTCCCATAACTCCTAAAGAAATAGAAGCAGTCATTAAAAGTCTCCCAACCAAAAAAAGCCCAGGACCAGATGGGTTTAGTGCAGAATTCTATCAGACCTTCAAAGAAGACCTAATACCAATACTCTTCAAGTTATTCCATGAAATAGAAACAGAAGGAACACTACCCAATTCATTCTATGAGGCCACAGTTACACTGATACCAAAGCCCCACAAAGACCTAACAATAAAAGAAAACTTCAGACCAATTTCCCTTATGAATATCGATGCAAAAATACTCAATAAAATTCTTGCAAACCGAATCCAAGAACACATCAAGACAATCATTCACCATGATCAAGTAGGCTTCATCTCAGGGATGCAGGGATGGTTCAATATCCGGAAATCCATTAATGTAATCCACTACATAAACAAACTCAAAGAAAAAAACCACATGGTCATCTCGTTAGATGCTGAAAAAGCATTTGACAAAATTCAACATCCCTTCATGATAAAAGTCTTGGAAAGATCAGGAATTCAAGGAGCATACCTAAACTTAGTAAAAGCAATATACAGCAAACCAGTGGCCAACATCAAACTAAATGGAGAGAAACTTGAAGCAATCCCACTAAAATCAGGGACTAGACAAGGCTGCCCTCTCTCTCCCTATCTATTCAACATAGTACTTGAAGTTCTAGCTAGAGCAATCAGGCAACAAAAGGAAATCAAAGGGGTACAAACTAGAAAGGAAGAAATCAAAATATCACTATTAGCAGATGATATGATGGTATACTTAAGTGACCTGAAAAACTCCACCAGAGATCTGCTACAGCTGATAAACAACTTCAGCAAAGTGGCTGGATACAAAATTAATTCAAGCAAATCAGTAGCCTTCCTATACTCGAAGGATAAACAGGCTGAGAAAGAAATTAGGGAAATGACACCCTTCACAATAGTCCCAAACAATATAAAATATCTTGGTGTGACTCTAACCAAACAAGTGAAAGATCTGTATGACAAGAACTTCAAGTCTCTGAAGAGAGAAATCGAAGAAGACCTCAGAAGATGGAAAGATCTCCCATGCTCATGGATTGGCAGGATTAACATAGTTAAAATGGCCATCCTGCCGAAAGCAGTATACAGATTCAATGCTATCTCCATCAAAATCCCAACTCAATTCTTTGTAGACCTAGAAAGAGCAATTCTCAAATTCATATGGAATAACAAAAAACCCAGGATAGCAAAAACTATCCTCAACAATAAAAGGTCTTCTGGGGGAATCAGCCTCCCTGACTTCAAGCTGTACTACAGAGCAGTAGTGATAAAAACTGCATGGTATTGGTACAGTGACAGGCAGGTTGATCAATGGAATAGAATCAAAGACCCAGAAATGAATCCACACACATATGGTCACTTGATCTTCGACAAAGGAGCTAAAACCATACAGTGGAAAAAAGACTTCTTCAACAAATGGTGCTGGATCAACTGGCGGTCTACATGTAGAAGATTGTGAATTGATCCATTCCTATCTCCCTGCACACAGCTCAAGTCCAAGTAGATCATGGACCTTCACATAAAGCCAGATACACTGAATCTAATAGAAAAGAAAGTAGGGAAGAGTCTCGAACACTTGGGCACAGGGGAAATGTTCTTGAACAGAACACCAATGGCTTGTGCTCTAAGGTCAAGAATTGACAGATGGGACCTCATAAAATTACAAAGCTTCTGTAAGGCAAAGGACACTGTAATTAGGGCAAAATGGCAACCTACAGATTGGGAAAAGATCTTTACCAATCCTACATCTGATAGAAGGCTAATATCCAATGTATACAAAGAACTCAAGAAGCTAAACTCCAGAGATACAAATAACCCTATCAAAAAATGGGGAAGTGAGCCAAACGGAGAATTCTCAACTGAGGAAACTCAAATGGCCGAGAAGCACCTAAAGAAATGTTCAACATCCTTAGTCATCAGGGAAATGCAAATCAAAACAACCCTGAGATTCCACCTCACACCAGTCAGAATGGCTAAGATCAAAAACTCAGGTGACAGAAGATGTTGGTGAGGATGTAGAGAAAGAGGAACACTCCTCCATTGCTGGTGGGAATGCAAATTGATACAACCTCTCTGGAAATCAGTTTGGCGGACCCTCAGAAAATTGGACATAATACTGCCTGAGGACCCAGATATTCCACTCCTGGGCATATACCCAGAAGATGCTCCAACATGTAATAAAAACACATGTTCCACTATGCTCATAGCAGCCATATTTATAATAGCCAGAAGCTGGAAACAACCCAGATGTCCCACCACAGAGGAATGGATACAGAAAATGTGGTACATTTACACAATGGACTACTACTCAGCTATTAAAAACAATGACATCATGAAATTCGTAGACAAATGGATGGATCTTGAAAACATCATTCTGAGACAGTAACGCAGTCATAAAAAAATGATCATGGTATGTACTCACTGTTAAGTGGTTATTAGCCTAAAAGTTTGAAATACCTAAGAGTCACTTCGCAGGAACAGTAGTACTGAGTACGAGGTCCCAGATGGAGGGCTTGGAGAAAGGACTGAGGAGCTGAGGGAGTGTGCAGCCCCAGGGAGGTAGCAACACAGGCAACTGGCCTGACCCCCCCTATTTCTGGAGACTGATCCACCAACTAAAGAATACACATGGAGGGACCCATAGTGCTGGCCACAAAGACTGCAGAGGAGGGTCTTGTTACCCGTCAGGGGGAGGAGAGGCCCTTGGGCCTGAGGGTGTTAGATCCCCCAGTATAGGAGAATGTCAAGGAGGGAAGACGAGAGTGGGTGGGTGGGTGGTAGTGTAGGTTGGAGAATATCCCCATAGAGGCAGGGGGAGGGCAGAGGGAATGGGGAGGTTCCAAAGGGGAGATCTGGAAATGGGGAAACATTTGAAATGTAAATAAAATATGAAAATTAAAAAAAAATGCAACAGAGAAAATTAAAAAAAAAAAGAAAAAAGAAAAGAAAACTATTACAGTTGATTTAGTGTATAGCTGACTAACTGGAAATGCAAAATTTAAAAACCACGTATTTAATACCAGTAGGAGTCACCAGTGAATGTTGTTACCCAGGTTGCATACACAGAGCAAATGTCCAAGATGGACTCTCAAGAATTTTGCATTTAGCACGGATTAAAACTAGAATCCTCTTTCACAGTAAGCCAGGTGGTGTACATGCCCTACAGCAATATATACTTTCAAGGACCTTTGATGCTTAAAAATATCAATAAACTTTTCTGGAACAAATAAAAATACAGCATTTATCAATAAAAAAAAAGACATCTTGGGAAGATATAAAGATTAATCAGAAACAGATTCTAGAAGGTAAATCCAAACTCTGGAATTTGAAATGCTTGTTTTCAAAATTTGCCTTATTTATCATCATCATCATCATCGTCATCGTCATCGTCATCATCATCGTCATGAGACAGGGTGTCTTTGTGCAGTTCTAGCTGTTCTGGATCTCACTCTGCAGACCTGACTGGCTTCAAACTCAGAAATCCACCTAGCTCTGCATCCCAAGAGCTAGAATTAAAGCTGTGGGCCATCACATCTGGCTTGGCCTTTTATTTTCTTTCCATGCTTACAATAGTCACATCCTATCATCAAACGACTAAAAATCTCAACATAAGATTGGTTAAACACCCAGGCTTTTAAAAACTAATACACACAATTGAGAATACGCTATGAATATATGATGCTGCTTGCTGTTATGATAGGTGGAGATAATCTTCCCACAAGATTGAGCTACAGGTTTAAATTGACTTAAATCAACTTTTGTACGGACCATCTCATTGTGGTATCAGCTGGAAAGGATGCTTGGATTATCAACCATCTCTCACTGCCAATAATCTTTGACAGGTAACTCAACCAGAAGCCACTGCCCAGGAATGACATTCCCAGTGTTAACTCTCAGAGCACAGCTCTTCCCCTCTGGGGAGGTGGCTCCAAGTCTCTCTTCAAGCACCCTGTAGTATTTCTTTCTTTACCAGTCTCAAGCCACATTGCTCTGGCCTTGCCTTTCCTGAAGCTACAGCATAAACTCCAGAGGTCAAACGATGCCTTAGAACAGACAGGACTCTAGGCTGACAGGCCTCACATACAGCGTTGGCCACATCAAACGATGTCACCTAGTCAGGTCAGATACCTTAGTGTCTGCAAGTATACTCTATTGTGTTTACACAATGAAACTATCTAAGGAAGCCTTTCTCGGATGTCCTTGTTAAACAATGCATGACTGGGTATAAAGATGGGAAAAGACACAGCTATAAATATAGCTGTAACTATGAATCGTATACAGAATAAGTAGATACCCACAACGCGTAAGGTAGTTCCATAAGTTAATGATGCTCATAACTTATTAAGAGGAATTACCTAGGCAAATTATGTTTAGATTTTTTTTCTCCTTAACTCTAAGAATATTGTAAAAAACAGGGGCGAGGGGACGAAAGACACGACACAAAGCCATTTAGCAAAGGATTCAATTCTAAACAAATTGGTCAACAGA
Organism: Rhynchomys soricoides; assembly: GCA_019843965.1. Classification (NCBI taxonomy): domain Eukaryota; kingdom Metazoa; phylum Chordata; class Mammalia; order Rodentia; family Muridae; genus Rhynchomys; species Rhynchomys soricoides. The sequence continues at coordinate 1,109,871 of JADRCH010000324.1, read as the reverse complement.
TAAACTGAATACTCGGCTCACATTTTAGGCGATGTGGCTATTGGTGGATTGATAATGAGCTCTTTTGCAGAAAGGTCTTCATCGCGTCTGTCCTCTACTTTCTCATTTATCTTACTTTACTTTTATTTTCATAAAGTTGCATAATCACTTCTAATGGGATGAAATATAACCCTGTTCTGCCCTTCTATCAAATAAAATATATTGTTTTCCTACCAAATACAAACAAAAAAACTGCACAAGATAGATAATAGAAAGTTAAATTATAATAATTTACTGTTCTAGTATTTACCTGAAAATGATTCCCAGTAACATTTTTAATATATCAGCTAACTTTTATTGTAGTTCATTTGATGAGAATATTGTTCAAAATACATAATTGTCACAGAGACCTATTGAATTTCTCACAAATTAGCATCATAAAGCAACTGGTCATGCATCTACAGCTTTCAGTGACTCTGGCTCCTTCATCTTGAAGCTGCATTTGAGCATGCAGTGATTGACCACAAGAGATGAGACACTGAAATCTAAAAGCACATAACACATCTGATCCATAAAGTCAAGGTTGCTAATTGGGTAATATTGTGCCTGCTTATCAATTGGCTCTCATAAATGTGATGAGGGCACCTAAGAATATTGCGTGGAATTTTTCACCCATAAAATATACTTCATTAAATTGGACATTGCCTAACACATTTTGTATATTATAGTTTAAATAAAAGTCATATACTACCACAAAATTAAATCACTTGACCACCTAGCACAAACTCAACAGACACAGAGCAGGTCATTAGAATAAGAAGTAAAACTAATTAAAATTCAACAATTCTGTACCCCAAAAAAGCAATATTTTTTCCATTAGAGACAACTTTTCTGTTTTACTTTTTAAAAAACATTTTAAGTAATTTTTATTTTACCTACCTTGACATAATGAAAAAAATCACAAAAAATCATTCACAACATTCAAATTTGTTCATTCATCTTTCTCTCTTTTTCTCTTTCTTTCTTTCTTTCTTTTTTCTTTTTTTTTTTTGAGACAGGGTTTCTCTGTGTAGCCCTGGCTATCCTGGAACTCAGCTCTGTAGACCAGGCTGGCCTTGAACTCAGAAATCCACCTCTCTCTGCCTCCCAAGTGCTGGGATTAAAGGCGTGTGCCACCAGACCCAGCTCCGGCTGACCTATTTTAATAAGACATTTGTGTTTCACCTTTTCAGTCATCGAATATTTGTGAGAATAGAACTGTCTGTGCCAGTGGAAGCTCAGCACCAACACTCTAAGAATGGGTCACAGATACAAAACTTCTATATGATCAAGTCACTTCTGAGGTAGTGACTTTAAAACCTGTATGTATGAAGCAAAGCTAACTGGACTCAGCAAGTTTTATATACATGTCTGCATGTATATATATATAATTAAAGATGAGACTATGAATTTGGGAAGGCCATAAGAGGAGTTGGAAGGAAAGGAGGAGCAGGAGGGATATAATGAAGTGCTCATTAATTAAGTTATATGAACTAGTTGGGAACAAGTCTAGCTATAAGTCCTACGCATTCATAAATTAAGTCTCTGTGTCAGTATTGGGAACTGGTGGGTTGAGATAGTCCAGCAATAAACACATGCATGCATGTATTTTATTTTATTATTTTATTTTATCTTGTGAATAAGTATCTTGCCTGCATGTATGTCTATATAGCACATGCAAACTTGGTGTCTGTAGAGGCTAGAAGAGTGTATTGAATCCCCAAGAACTGGAGTTACAGGTGTTTATGAACTGCCATGCAGGTGCTGGAAACTGAATCTGGAGCCTTGCAAGAGTAACCATGCCTGGCGGGTGAATCCCACACACCTGGTTCTTTCCTAGAGTTCCTATCTCTGCCAGGATGTCCCACCTTTCCTCTCCTGTTCTGCTATAAGCCGCAGCTCTTTATTAAACCAATCAGAAGGTGATGGAGAAGAATGTTTACAGCATATAATGCAGGTGCTGAACCATTGGAATAACAATGCCAAAGTCCTAGACAGTTCTCAACGCTCTGCTAGTACAGAAATCCACATTTGAATAATACAAAGACAACCTTTACACAGTGCACAAAAAGATCATCCAAACATGTGTTTACTTTCTATTCAGCTAACCTTCTATAACTAACTCAAGACTGAAAACATAGAAAGTTCTAGAAAATGCAAACAACACCCATCTATTTGTTTAAAAGTAATTCCAGAATTATCTGTTCATCAATTCCCCCACTAAAATAATCCTAGTACCACACAGATCTTGATGTGAAGAGAACACTACCAGGACTGGTTCCTTAGTGAGTAATATTCCTTTTCCCTCCCCTAACATGGCATGACTATGGCAGCTAATCATTTCCTCAAAACTGGGTTTCAGTTTGGGAAGGGCCCTGAAATGGTGGCATGGATGTATGTGAGGGGCAAATTTAAATCTTGTTACCCCTTTCTCACAAAATGTTTGACAACTGTGCCCTGAGAAACTACTTTGAAAATGAAAGAATGCTTATTGAGTCTTCAGTGCAGTAACTGAAGCTCCTCAAAGGTGAGGAAGGGACTATCTCTTGAATTCCACACTGTGTTCAGATGACTCATGAGTCTGGAGCAGATACCATCAGCTTCTTAAGAACCACTTTTTGAACATTTCCCTAAGGCTACCCAGTGCATTAATAGCCAAGACACTTCAGGGATACAGTCAAATGAGAATTTAAGGTGGAAAAAAACTCTATTTGTCTTACTGGAAAAATGACTTTAGAAGATATGTTTTTAGCTCCATTTATTGACTTTTTTGGACCCTTTAACAGCCAGTCCTCTTCTGTGCCTAGTCTTGCAATCTTCTGCTCTTTCTTCCAAACTTCTGACCACTGTATTTCTTATATGGTTATTATTTCTCTGGAATTGGAAAATATGTTATTGAGAAGCATTTTTGGTTAGCTACAACTTGGTGAAAAGATACTCAGTCTTGCTGTTGAAACTGTACTGTGCTTCAATGTTAGGAGAAATATTGATTAATATGGGCATATTTTAAAACTGCTTAAGGTTCACCAATCAATTCTTAATCTTTCTTTTTGTTGAAGCAAGATTTAAGGAGTTTTATTACTACTTTCTTATCCTTCCTCTAACCTCCTCCACCCCAAAGCTGGGGAAACCAGGTTCTCGAAAATTCTAGGTGAAAGATGATTTACCAATAACCTATCTCTCTAACACATTCCTTTTATTTTATTTATTTTTTGCTTGGGGAAAACTTTGCAAATTTTAAGACTCATTTCAACCTGAAACACTGACTTCCACCACGCATAATTGGGCAAAGTGGGTATAGGTATAGATTTGTTGCAAGCCTGTCACAGATATTTCTCCCTTTGTTATGTAAGAGTTGGGTTTATACTGTGGATGGAATCCCTGTGAATCCTAATCACTGGTATTATCATTCTACAGGTGACCTTCATCAGGTGACTTGAGACTCAAAGAAAATAGCTTTAGTTGCTACTATGAAAAGTATGCTATACAAAATACATTTAGATAAACAGAATGATCAAGGTGGTTAAAAAAAAAAAGCATAAACAGTAACACCAAGGAATTGGCTTTTTACATTTAAACACTGTTCCAATTAAATACATCATATATATAATATTAAAACATGAACTTACTTGTATCATTGTAAGTATCAGCCTTTTCAAACCCTGAAAGATCTGGAAGTCAACAATGCAGCTGGACTCTCACGGAAGAATTGGAACAAAAGCTGCTTCCTCTGTGTCTCCACCTTTCTCTGCATGACAAAACTTCAGAACACTGTGGATAGAAAGATTTCTCTTGTCAGTTGGTCTAGGCTGACTCAGGTGGCCCAAGCTGTGAGCTGGGTGGCCAGATGGGCCTGAAAGGTCAGAAGGAAGCCTCCATCTATCAGCTATCTGGTGCAGCTGTCAACTCAAAAACTCAGACTGCCATTTTCATCTTTCAGGAAGCAAAAGTTGTTGCTTTGTTTGTTTGTTTGTTGTTCCCCCGGGATGAACACTGAGGCCTTCTGGGAAAGACAGAAACTGCAGTCTTTTAAGTCCTACTTTCTGTGTCACACAATACCATGTTTGGCAAATTCTGTGGCTTTAATAACTCACAATTCAGACCAGAGTCAAGGTCTACAGGAAGGGATTCCTTCTCTGTATGGAAAGTGATAATGAGATCTTATTGAATGGATACCTGGAACTGGAGGGATTCATGATCAGTAATCAAGTTACGTTTTTGATTGAAAAAGCCAGTTACTCAGTTCCTGGAATAGATAGGCATCTCATGCCAGAGTGTGAAATATCAAGTGTCCACTGTAAAGGTATAGCAGACATTTGAAAGACACTATACACAGTATACATGGTAATCTTTCCCAAACCACACCAGAAACTTGACTTGATTCCCACCATGCTTTACACATCCATCCAATACTTCCTGTGGAATGGCAACAGTCTTCGTATTTTCTAAGAAAATCCAGCAGTTCAGATTCCATCAAGAGCTCTCCATGGGTTTATTAGGCCATCACTTCTAAATGGAGCAGTGTTTCAAATACTCTTTTTTAGTAACAACTATATGGCAACCACTATGTTCCAGGCCTAAATGAAAAAGAAAGTTATACATTGCATATATATCATGAAATGGTAGAGTTAGGCTGTGATGCTCTTTGGGGTGGCAACACGTCTGAAATGGTGCTATTAGAGAACACTGGAAAGACCGCTTCCTTCTTCGTTAGCATCTTTCCCCAACATTTTTCAAATGTCAGATCATTTACTAAAGAAACTACAAGTAAATACATTGCAATATAAACAGAGAAGGTTGGGCAGAGATATGTTTCATGTTATTTAAATTCTACTGACAGCATCTACATTTTATAGCTTAGTAATCTTTCAGTAGCTATGCCTTGATGTATGTAAAAATAGATAAATAACAAAATTAATAGCATTTATTTTGTCTCATTCAAAGATCCCCATTATTTGTGCTATAAATAACACTGGCCATTAATACTTGTCTATGAACTGTAAGTACTTTTTAATTGTATCTCATTATGGCAAACACTACAGAGCACAGCTTTCTGTCCCTTTCCTTCTACGTAAAGAATCTATAGATTATAAAGAGGTGTGTCTCGCATACGCATAGTATTTGTGTCCCACAGGAGAAGATTTTCCCCATTTTAAATGTTTCCCTTGGACAATGATCATTTTGTGTGTGAGAGCAGTGTTTTATCTTTTAATTTATTTCAACTGCTTGAAATGGACCAGCTGCAGAGTGGGAAGTGTGTTGACATTTATCTGAAGTCTTATCTTTATTAAATCACTTGTATTATTATCCTATATAAACAACTTAATAAACACAGTAAATACTTATCTAACTGGAGTCAGTAAGTCTATTGAACCAGCCAATTTACTCTTAATTTTCTGAATTAAAAAAAAAGATAAAACCTGCTGTATCAGTTGAGTCACTGGGGAAATTAAGTCTTCAGTTATCAAATCTGCTGCCAAATCCAAAGTCTCCCCATGAGAACTTGGAGAGCTTTTGACTCTTTCTTTTCTATAGACACAGATGGAACCACATCCTGACCTTTCTGCACAGACCACTTCAAATGTACCAGCATGGACAGGAAGCTTTTCTTTTCCCCTACACATTCCCAGCCCCAGTAACTTTCAGTTGTCCTTCTCCAATCTAGAGGATAGCACCAAGAGTCAGTATTTATTCATGTTGTTATTATTATTATTTATTAGTATTCATACTTTTATTCATTATAGAAGAGCAAAGAAATGATTCTTCCAAATTGAAAGTCACAGAACATTTAGAGGATTCATCATGGTCTGAAGCCATGTGATCCATTATGGTAGCCACTAGTCACATAATTTAAATAAAAGTTTAAGCTTCTTTTTTATTCAAATTAATAATTTTTCAAGCACTCAGTAGTTATATGAGATAAACCTGCCTACCCTCACAGAAGTCTATGGAACAGAATTTATTTAAAAAAAAAAAAACAAAACAAAATTACCTGGGCACCGTAACCTGAACATCTCTAGTTTTTTTTTGTTTGTTTTTGTTTTTTCTGTTCCACCTGTATCTTGTTGTGCTTCTTAATTCATCCTACAAACATAAACTGAAACCTCCTTTTCTTCTCTCCTTCCCTGGCAAGAACTACTATCGTGAAAACTACTCAGTTTTCAGATTAAACATGTTTTTCCTAAGTTAGAATGCATGCACTCAAGAATAGTACTCATTTAACATTTTTTGTTCTGATGACAAGCTCTTTACATTTCTTCACTGACCATTCCGTTTAGATGCAGAAGCCCATGACCACTGTAAGTAGGTCTCAGACCATTGTGTATTCCATTGCACACCGTGCAAGCACATTTGATGTTAATATGTATTTCCGTAAAAGATTTCCATTCTCAAAAGTAGCTAAGAATCTGGGTCAGATTTTTTGCTTTTTTGCTTGAATTCAGATCCTTCTGTGAGATTCTTCAGAGCCAAACCCTCCTCCCAGGAAGGCTCAGGAAGTCAGAGGATGTTAAAAGTACAAAGGTTTCTGTGCTACTTGTTTACTTAGAAGACAGTGAACAACTGCACAGATTAAAGGTGCAAGGATTCAACCTTTCAGTGACAAGGACTGGTGCTGTTAGCATGCCATAGGTTTGGTTGTTTTGGTTTTTTTTTTAATATTTACTTTTTAAAAGATATATGTATGTGTGTCTATCTAAGTATATGCCACATGTATGCAGATACCTTCAGAGGCCAGAAGAGGGTAAAAGGTACCTTGGAACAGGAGTTACTGGCAGTTGTGAGCCACCTAAAATGGGTGCTGGGAACTGTGGTCCTCTTGAATACCAGACAGTGCTTTTAACTGCTGAGCATGCCCTCCCCCCAACCCCTGTATGATTTATTTTAAAGTAATGTCCTTGAATATTGATCTTTCTTCCCCCACCTCATGAGAGCTGGGATTGCATGTGTGCATACAATTCTCTGGACCAGCTTTACTGAGACTTTCACATGGGAAACAAATGAAATGTAGTCTTTTCTCTCCTAAGCTTCTCAACAATTAGATAGACCTTTGAATGTATTAAATACACATGATATGAGCTTGCACTTCTTGCTCTCCAGAACTGTAAGTAACACACTTATTTTCAAGCTACTTGGTCTATGGCATTCTGTTATAGCATCAGAGAATGGACTAGGACAATCTTCTTGTGGCTACAACCTTCGACTTAATGTCTCCTCCCCTGCTTCAGAGTATAATTCAACACTGGAAATATAGGAAACCTGAAGAACTAAGCAAGAGGGCATGGAGGAAAACTTGAAAGTGCATGTGGGACACTCAGTATTTCCTTGGGAACTGCCATGTGCCTTTGATATCTTTCCAGGAAGTCACAGCTTGGTCTATTACATTACATTTTGTGGGCAGAGAGTGGGGGAGATATTCTAGAAAAGTACTTCACTTAGAAGCTTTGAGGTGGAGGAGAAGGGATGCTAAAAAAGAAAAAGTAGGGGTGGTCTGTGCTCCCGCCTCCAGTTCCACAGACTCCCCAGCGAAGCTTGCTTTCTATTTCACGGGCTGAAATACTTCAAAGGGAATTTGGCTTTTCCCAGGAATAAGGGCAAAAGGCATGGTGGCTACTGAAGGATCCAGAAGGATTGCAAACTTGACAGCACCAGAACATTCATCTTCATTTCAGGTCAGGACCCTGAGATGAAGATGTGTTCCAGTTCATTCTGACTGAGATAGGTTAGCAATTAGATTATGAAACCACCCTTGAGCCAGGGAATGATAAACTAATCTGCTGTTAATTGTAAAATTGTTTTCAGATCTTGCCTCTTGGACAATGTACATACAGACAGTTTTCACACAGAAAATTTCTCATTTGCTCTCCTCAAATAAAACTTTAGCAATTGTTTTATTTTTCTATAAAGGTCTTTCCAGAGACAATTAAACATCCCCTTCCTCCCTCCAGTCTTCTCTTGTTTTCAAGTCATTGAGATTTTAATCTGAAAATACAGCTCACCAGGCAATAAGTAAAGCCCAGAAACTTCCATCTCTTAGCATATTTTTAAATCTTTTGATTGGCTAGAACCTAATACTAAACAAGTTTTCAAAACAGACAATCGCATTATGACATTATTTTCTTGGCTTTAAGAAAAAAAAATCCCATGACCCACTTTATTAACAGTATTCCTAGTCAAGCTTACAATAATTTCTGGCCTCTGCCCTTCGGTGATTTCCAAGGGATCTAGAAGCCTATATCACCTTGACTGATATGTGATATAACTATTTAGTACAGCTAGAAAATTAACTGTTCACCCTTTAGCCTGGGGATTAATAGAATCCAGTCTTGATATCACTGGCACTACTTAATAACTCACACACAACCTCTTTCCCAGGCTTCAACAAATGCTGACCACTTGTTGCCTGTGCTGAGATTCCTCATGTCAGCCTTGCCAGCAAAGCACATCCTTCCTGCTCACTCATAAATTCATTGGACAAATAATCAATTAGCACCTACAACATACCAGCTGACAGATGCTTAACTATCATGGAGAAGCTACTGCATTCATTCTATTCAGAAAATCAGGTAGTGTTCATGCTTTTTTAAACCTTATCTATATAGTCTTGCCTTCTGTGGTTAGCCAATTCTTACCTTAAATTTCAGGCTTAAATTTCGGTCACCGCAAGTCCCTGTGTTTATAACACAGAATTAAATGGATGCAGGAAAAGAGTAGAAGTCCAGACGATTTAATGTGTTGTAAAGACATTATATGGTATATTAAACTAGAGTTCTAGACCCTGCTTAACCCAAACAACTTGAACGTATGAGGGAGTACTGAATTCAGTGTTAACATTGTGGTGTGTGGGAATCATTGTCTGATTCTATGATTCTGCTTCCTTGTTTCTCATGAATTGGAGGTGGAGGGAGGTGGGAGAAAATTAACAAAGTTAGTAACTTTGCCTGAAGGTATCGCAAGCATCGTTTGCTCTGTGTCTCTGCAGTACTCAACACATACATCTATATGTTGCATATTATTTTCTATAACCTGCCTTTTCCATTACAGTTTCCAATTCCTACCCTGTAATTTCTAAGTACACATAATTACTACTTCAGGTGTTAAATTCTACATTTGCAAGTATCTACACCCCAGCCCTCCAAAACAAAAGACAGCTAGCTAAATACAATTACCACATTATGAAATGTGCAATAATAATGGTCTAAGAATATTCAGACTGAGACAATTTTCCTTAGGTTCCTGAATTAAATGACCAAATGATAAAAATCTACATTTCTTTCCTTTGATAATTTTGACTTTGAGTTGCATATTTAATAAGTGACCAAATTCCACATGTTAGGAAACAGAAAGTGGAAATTAACAAGAAAATTGAATGTTACTATATGAATATTCACAGCCTGTCTCTGGAGGGAACATTTTATATCCTCCTGGTTTTCAGCTCAGTGTTCACTGAAACAGTCTTTCTCCTACCTTTGGGCACATCTCTTGGCATTGAACGTATCATTACAAGAGAAGCCAAAGAGGTCTGTTCTCTGGTCACTTTTCTACCAACAAAGGTAGACTCCTGCATGATCTTAATATTGATGACATGTGGCTTGATTATGACTAATGCAGTGCATATTGTATGTGATCTAAATACAGTGCTTTTATTACCACACCCCCAGAGGTTCCTGGTAATGTTGTATTAGTTATAAAAATCACTCAAAATCATCAAGATTGAGTGAATTACTTAAACAGGAATTACACTGGGAAAACTAAAATTCTGCCTCACAAATCCATAAAGATGAGTCAGCTGTATCTTTGGAAGATAATTTGACAATGTTCACGTCTGATTCTCTGCCTCTATCCCTATCTTCAGCTTGTCTCCATTGCAGGATATCTGATCATACTGTGAACCCTGAGGTTGTATACTGGAAAAACCTGTTTCTAATTGTGGTGTGTCTCAGACCTAGTACACACTGTTAATCCAAGAGCTTTCTATTTATTGTAAACAAGATTAAATAAAGTCAACCGTAGATCAAGTGATAGAGCAAGCAACCAGTTGACAGGGAGTGAACATAGGAAAAAGCCATAGATTGGGAGGAAGTCAGGAGGACGGATAGAGAGACACACAGGAAGTAGAAAGGAGGGACTTTCAGTTGGAAGGTTTTTAAGACAGTGTGAAAAAGAACTGCCCTTTCCTTTTTGAGATGTTGGCTGAGAAAGAAGGTCAGCTGGGTGCTTTCTCTGCCTCTCTGAGCTAGCAGGTTTTCACCCTAGCATCTGGCTCCTGAGCCTTCTTTGGTAAAATTGAATGATTGAGATTTTGTTAAAAACATGTCTCTACTATTTATCAACAGAAATTTGTGCGTTAACAATTGTTAAATTTTCAGTTCTTGTCAAAATTCAATTCAATATGCCCCTTGGCCTGGAAGATCTATTTATGAGGCTATCCTATAGGTATACTTGTATGTGTAAGATATAATCTATGTAGAAAGGGAGCCATGAAAACGTTATTTAATATAGAAATGATTGAAAGCAGCCTAAACATCCAGCAGGGAAGGGCTGATTTAAAACCCCATGGCATATTCATAGAACAGACTGTTGTTCCATGTTCAAAAACACAGTTAACTGAAAAAAGGTAAGCATATTATGCAACATTCCACCATTTGTATATATGTGCACATATGTATGAATGTATACATATACACATGCTATATGCCATATGTATATTTATCAATGTATTAAGAACACATCTAGAAGTATGCATAAGAAGCAGGTAGCCACTTACACACAGGGAGGATATTAATATCCAAATATATTGCATTTAAAGGAAAGAGGAATTCCTTGGCTGCCTTTTGAACTTGCTGCTATGAACATGCCTCATGTACATGCATGTATACATATTGCTTACACATATTAGCTTTTCAATGTTTTTTTTATTTGTTTGTTTATTTATTTATTTATTTAGTATGAGTGCTCTATCTGCATGTACACCTGCATTCCAGAGAGGGCATCAGGTTCCCTTATAGATGGTTGTGAGCCACCATATAGTTGAACTCAGGATCTCTGGAAGAGCAGTCCGTACCCTTAACTGCTGAGCTATCTCTTCAGCCGGCACACATTAGTTTTTTAAATCAATAAAATAACTGTGGTGTCCCTTATTCTCATTATACCCATGAAGAAACTGAACTTTATTGTGGCTATTAGAATGGGTAACATAAAAATCACACATAATCAAGTACTTCTAGTGCATGTGGGCTGTACGGTGTTTTTCTTTGTCTCCTCATTCTGACAACATGGCATCAGCCTGTATGTTCTGCAGTTTCTTCATGAACCATAAGCCACAACACTGACAAATAGCCTATATTTAGTTTAGAGCCAGTCCGGGGGATTTTCCTTTGTGCTTCTCAGAGTATGGAGTTACCTTAAAGCAGCTACTCTGAGTATGCACACATGATTCTGAAGGACTCTGACTCAGGGTCAAACTCATTCCTTAGCCCAATGCTTGCCTGTTTCTACTCACAAAAAGAGAAGCTGGAATATTTTGGGCTTGCCTTTAGTTATCACAGCATTCAGAAATCTTTTAAAAGGCACCCAGGTACATGTTTACAATAACTTAAAAAAGAGAAACTTAATTCAATTATTTTAAAGGCAATGACTTTGATTTTTCACTTTTCTTATTGTCAACTACTGATACCTATTGGCTTAAAAACAAATAAATAGATTATGTTCAAAGGCTGTCAGGGAGAATTTTTAATCTATAATAAACAAAGAAGTTTGAATCCCTCAAAAAGTAATGAAACTTTGTGTCAAGATGAATTTAGCACATTAAATCTGCTGTAGGTTTAAATCAATGCAGATAGCACCAAACACAACACAACACAACAAAATAACACGAGGGAAGATTCAGAAACATTGATCATAGCCAAAATACGCCCCAGCACTGTGAAGAGGTTTACTTCAGTAATATCTGTGGTCATTGACTAAATCGATAAAACTCATTCTTTCAAGAGCATCCAATTATCAGCTTACTGTTGAGTAGACATTCTAATAAATCAGCATACTTTACATAGAATTAGACAAGGGCAACATGCAAATTAATAATAGCACAAAAAAACCTGGGGTAAACTCCCAGCAGGCCCAGAAAATCATCTTGTGATTAATTGTTTCATTTAAATTTGGTGCATAGAAGCAAACATTTCACAGCCATACCCATCTGATGGGTAGTTTATGGCTAGCCATATTAATAGAGTTTGATTAAGCACTTAAGAGAAAAGATCAATACACCTTTGTCATATTTACACAACAAAAGGCAGCATGTCAGTGAGTGGGAACCAGCAGGAATGGAGGTACGATATTATTCACGAAGTTAACAGTAATATATTTTACAAGCACTTTAGTCATTTAGAAAATGGGCCTTATTAATAGAGCTCAACAGCTTAGATGCAATGAACTGAAAAATGAGCAAAGCAAAAGAATTTCCAGAAACAAAATAAATCAAGTCAGTTAATATTGATATTTTTTTTTTGCAAGAAGCATACACAAATTACAAGTAGCAAAGATTTGGTTTACACCTTAGCAAAGTATTATTAATTATGGCTCAGGCCATGTGAAGGAAACTTAGACAACTGTCCTAAAATTGTCACTAAGTGTCATGAGCCTTCTTGCAAGATCCTCTGAAAATTATCACTCCTTAGCAGAAATGTCCCACTAAATGAGCATCTCATTTTTATCTAGTGAGCCTGCTCCGTGGGGTCGCCAATCATTTACATCACCTGGAGAACTCAGACATGGAGTATGATGAGCTGTTCTGATCTGCATCAAACACTTCAAGAAGAGAAACTGGCTTCTGAACATGGAGGAATTCACAGGGATCATCACTGTTCCTCTACGATTAGAGCCACTGGATGGGTCTACACTGTCTTAGCACCACAAAACAGTCTAATAAAGCTGGCTTCTGAGTAGATTGAGTTTAAAATTTAGGAGCTGAAACTTTAAGGAAGGAACCAGAAATGATACATTACAGTCTACCTTTGCCCTACTTAAGCAGGAAAATGGCTAATGGGAAAGAGTGGAAACATTATCAACTCTATAATCCAAGAAACCAGGGTTTGGGGTCAACAAGATGACTCAAAAAAGACACGTGCCAACATCCATGATGATTTGAATTCACTATCAGAAACACCTACATGGTAAAAGAAAAGAACTTATAACTGGAAATTGTCCTCTGGTCTCACTTCATTGTGCTATGCACATGCCATGCCCCCTTCCCTTAACACACAAAACAAATCTAGGGCTGACTCTTCTAACTACATTCCTACTATCTTAGACTTTTTGGGTGTGGTGGTGGTGGTTTGTGTGCATGTGGTGTGCATGTATGTGTGTGTGTATACATACTTTAGGGATGTGTTATCATTGTTGTCACAACAGAATGCTACTATCTGAGTAGCTTACAAAAAGCAGAGAATTCTTTCTTATAACTTTAGAGTTGGAGAAGCCCCAGATGAGTACCAGGTACAGGCCCTCACTGAGGAGTTTCACAAGGCATATGGATGAGAATTCAAGAGACTGAATGCTCAATTTTTTGTCTTCTTAAAAGGCCACTTATCTCATCCCAGGGGCTCCATCTACTCTCATAACCAAATACATCCCTAATTTATCTTCAAAATTTCTCATTTCTAAATACCACCAGGACATATGCACTACCATGCCTGATTTAATGTGGTGCTGAAGTCAAACCTAGGCCTGACATATGCTAGGCAAGCACTCTTTGTCAACTGAGCCATACTCTTGGTTCCTATATTGATATGTGATGGTTTTATAAGCTTAAGCCAATTATGCTTTACTTGTTACTCATGAGCTCTTCAAATACCAAACCCCTATCTTACCCTAGACCAATCATATCAAGATTTGTGGGGAGGAAAACCCAGTTTTACAATTTTGAAGTTCTTTGAACAGATGCACTGAATGGGGGCGGGGGGAGGTCATGACTGCTCCTTGTATGGTGGAAGAGAAGGTTTATTGTAAACAAAAGGGAGAAAATACGTAGAGGCAGAGGCATCTGGATCACTCTGGAAGAGTTCAGAGTGAACATGACCCTGAGCTAGACCATATGGAGGGAAAGAAGAGAGGAGTAGAGAGACGGGAGCCAGGAGACCAGTAGACCAAGAGGCCAGAAGGTAAAAAGGGTAAAAGGGACCTGTGTAGCCAAAATGGTTAGATTATACAATGAAAGAGCAGCTGGGGAAGGGCAGCCCAGTCCCTGTACTGGAGAATTTGGGTAGAGGGTGATATGTGCCAGCTGGGAGGACTCTGTAACTGAGGGATTCTGGGAGAACATGGTGACCAGTTTTGGTAGTTAATAGGCTCCTCAGTCAGTCTTCTGTCCTGGTTCTGAGACCTAACATGCACTATATGAAGATGGAGAAGTACTAATTTGTAGAGCCTCTCTGAAACATCCCAGTCAGTTTGGATTACCATGACTTACTTAATTAATCATTCAAGAGATGATGTTCACAGAAGCAACAAAGCCTGGAGTTTGCTAGTAAGTTCAGAATCAGGAATCATTATCAGGTGAGCAACCACCATCTCCACATTTGCTAACCACATTTGCCAGGATTTCTAATGCTTTCTTATGTTCGATTCCAATCTCTGGGACTATTTCAAATGCTGTTCTTTCCTTATATTTGTGACATAACAGTAGAGAAGTCGATAAAGGAGGAAATTAAAAAGTATTAATTAGATGCTTGCAAAATTGTCTTCTTTTAAAAAAAATATTTTAATACCAGCAATGACCATTGTGGCCCAAATCATGGCAATTAGAGCTTGTGTGTGTGTGTGTGTGCACAGATGTTTACAATTTTTCATGCTTCCCCTTTATTCTTTTCCACTGTCTTCTCTCACATGACACAGGAGCCTTGCACTGTGCTTAGAGTCAGAATTGATGCATGGTGAAATGTGTTATGAACGAGAGTTAAAATTACAGGTCATCAAACTCCACTGGTTATCCTGTCAAGCATTAGGGAAGAATGCAAATTATTAAAACTCCTGGGCAATCAATTAAAATTGATCCAGGTTTGCTCCTCATTGATTCTGTGGCTGAAACTTGGACAAGAGGGAGTATCTCTGGGTGACAATAGCTATGAAGTAGTTCCACATGTCCATATTCTTAGGTACTGTGGTATATTGAACACCCTTTGTAAGTGGCAGGTATTTGAGATGGAGATCATTTAAATGCAGGGAAAAATATTATCTGGAAAAAAATACAAGAAAAGGAGATGTTTCCTGTAAACCAATATTCAACAATAATCTACTCTATTAGAAATCTATTGTTATTCATGTTTCAAGGAAAGAAACCTACAGATGGGTTTCTAGAAGAGAAAGGTACAAACTGATAGAACTGAGTGGTATAATGTTTAACAGACTGGCAGATGATGTTCTTCTGTAAAGAGTCGACTGCTGCTGCAGTTTAGCTTCTCCTGGTGATTTCTTTTGTGATTAGCTACTTCACCACTTAGGAGCCAGATTCTAGAAGGACACATCCTTATTACTCTCTGTTTTGCACACCATGTCACTATACTGACACTCCCTGAATTAGTCTCTGTAGAACATCTAATCTGCTTCCTGCCTATAGCCATCAGCCTTCATCAGGTTGCTAGATGGGCTTTCGATTCTGTTGAAGGGCCTAAATGGGGTTACTGTAGAGATTGTCCCTGATCCAGCAAGCCACTGATTTTCAGTGTAATCTCCAGGCTGGTATCATTGACTTCACCCTGAGACCTTGATAGAAATACAATTTCTTATGACCAGACATTGTTCTAC
The DNA here is from genome assembly GCA_019843965.1 of Rhynchomys soricoides. Lineage (NCBI taxonomy): Eukaryota > Metazoa > Chordata > Mammalia > Rodentia > Muridae > Rhynchomys > Rhynchomys soricoides. The sequence goes on along the minus strand of JADRCH010000324.1, from coordinate 1,094,055 downwards.
TGAATCAGAAACTCCAGTGATGGGGCCCAATTATCTTTGTCTTAGCAAATGGTTCTGATACATGCTAAAATCTAAAACACAGCAGAGCAAACATTGTTGTTCTGAGACCTCACAGTGGCAATCATTGTGCCCAAAAATGAGTGTGGGTAGCCTTATAACTTTAGTTCCTGGCATGAGGTGTATGAGGTGACAGTTCTACAACTTCATTAGCCACAGGAAAGGTTGCCTGTGTTGTTCTGTAACTTTACCTTAGGCTAAGATCAATGGCAAGCTACATTCTTTTATCTTGAACTTCAAGGGACATTTTGTACTTCTAGATGCCAATTTGTCTTGGACCCTGGGTATTATTTATCAGAGGATGGATGTCAAATGTTTGATGTAAGAGGATGAGTGGGCAGTTGATGCTTCATGGTTGCACAGGTGACGGTATTCTTGTGAACTTAAACTTCCAGGTAATCATCTCTGAGACCATTTCTTCAACTGTACATAAAGCTGAAAGCTGGAAGTGGGATGTAGAACAACTAGGGGTAAAAACAGAAAACACGGCTTGAAGGAATGTGTGCAACAGGAATCTGACCAGGCATATGTGAGACAATGTCCTCTGCACTGTGTGGCCTCCTTAAGCTTCCAAAAATAAAACCACAGGATTGGGAGACAAGAAAGATTCTTAGCAAATAGAAAAAGATGTCTCTGTATCATAGGAAAGAAGCTATAGCCATCTAGATTAATGTGCAGCAATATTAATGCATACTGATGACATACAAGCTGAGCCGAGATGGAGAATTCTCTCTTCTGTCCATTGTTCTTGCAATGCTTCATGATGAGCCATCTGAGACATGCTGGGACTCAAATCTGCTCATACTGAGGGAGCCTCAACTAACTGATGCCAACCATTCCTGACATACACACTGTAGGTCGGAATAGGAAAAAAAATGTCAAAAGTCTTGTCTCCTGCAATTCCTGAAAGACCTGACAATCTTTATAAGCCCTGGGTAACAGCTAAATGGCAAGGCAACTGGTCCTTTCTGGTTTTTCTTTTTGGAGTAAATCCTGAAGTAATTATCCCTAATGTAAATAACAATTTAGACTTTGAAGTATTGCAAAGAGGATGATTTTCAGGCACTCACAGAGTGCTTCTGCGCCTCTTACAGCTTCAGTATGACAGAATACTGTGAAAGTATTTAAGGTGTTGAAGAATTTTTAATGGCATGGCTTTAAAATGCTTAAGCACAATGGCAAGTGAAGAAAAGCCAGATGAAGAAATACTTTACTTAATGCAATTTCAACCATATTTGGAACTATGTAGATTTTTATTGTGCATTTAGAAAACTCCTGGAAAGGAATACATCAAAATATCAATGTTATTCATAATAGTCGTTTAGAAAGAGAATGACTTTGCTCTCTTCCTCCCACTTCATGTCCTTTTTAAAATGAGCATTTATTACATGTAAATCCAGAATAAAAATCTTAGGAGAGAAGAAAATGCAAGCAATTATTCTTGCATTGGTATTTCCTTAAATTCCCTTATAGGCAAACAGATTTTAATCTATATGTATATTTGCTACCCACAAAAGCAGCTTCTTTTGAAAAATTAAATTATTATAAAAAAATCCTTTATAAATAACCCTAGGAAGGTAGTTTAGGCAAGTTTCTGATTAACCTTAGGATTTATTTTAACTTCCAAGGTCATGGAAATTTTTAGAAGTCACATGTTACAACTATCTGTTCTATTGAAGATGGCAATAGCACATGGAATACTTCAGGAATTATTTGATTAATAAAATTCTTTGACAGGTTTACCTGGTTATGCATGTGAGTTTGTAACTAAATTTTAAGTCCTCCTCCAATATTATGGCCAGCCACTAAGTAACTATAATTAAATACATTAAAAACTTAAAATATTTTCTGAAATGAGATAATGTATAAATAAATGTTAAAATTTATGTATTTTTATACTATTTATTTAATTAGAGGTAATTTCATTATGATATTTCAGACTTGCCTTGAAATTATGATCTTCTTACCTGAGGCTCCCAATTGCTGAAATATATGTGTTTTTAGGCAGTTCCAGGCAATAACTAAGAAAAGATGAATTTTTTAGAGCTATGATTCTGTAGAAGTAAAGGAATTTCCAGAATAGAAATCTCTTTAACAATCTCATTACAATAAATAAAAATGATGTATCCTGGTATGGGGAGTGAAAATCCAAAAGGTTATCCTGGGGAAATGGCCAGAGAAAGGTGTGCTCTGAAAGACACAAAATGCAGAGCAGTGAAATATGAGTTTAAATTATCAAGACTAAAAAGAGATAATTCAAAGAAGGAAAAAGCAAATCTTCACTTTAAAATATATCTGTGAGCAAAATGAAGGAAACATCACTATTCCAGGAAATCTAATCACTTGGAATTCATTAGCTGCTTAGTCCTGAATATGTGTATACAGCTGCAAGGCTGAATACACATACGTGGGACTGGGGAAGGAAGTCTAGACACAAAATGAGAAAATTAGAAGTGAAATTCATTCTCTCTCTCTCTCTCTCTCTCTCTCTCTCTCTCTCTATCTTTTTCATCTTTGTCCCTACATTCTCGGCCTTCTTTTTACTTTTTACTTTAAGACAAGGTCTTATTAAGTTTCCTAGGCTAGTTTTCTGTTTACGCTTGTCTTAGGTTTTTACTGCTGTGAGCAGACACCATGACCAAAGCAACTCTTACAAGGAAACATTTAATTGGGGCTGGCTTACAAGTTCAGAGATTCAGTCCATTATCATCAAGGAGGAAGCATGGCAGTGTCCAGGCTGGTATGGGACTGGAGGAGCTAAGAGTTCCATCTCTTGTTCCAAAGGCAGCTAGGAAAAGGCTGGCTTTCAGGAAGCTAGGATGAGGGCCTTAAAGCCCATACCCACAGTGACACATCTACTTCAACAAGGCCACAACCACTCCAACAAGGCCACACCCCCTAATAGTGCCACTCCCCGGGCCAAGCATATACAAACCATCACAAACTATGTCTTTTAAATTCCAATCCAGCTGCTTCATCCTCCTGAGAAGCTGGGATTATCAGACTTAATTAGGTGGGGAGTTTCTTCTGAGGTTAAAAACAATGAACATATATGATCATATATTGATGCTGAAAAGAGCTAGAACCAAGATTGGCAGCTAGTTGTGGTCACTCACAGTACTAAGTACTGTGCAGCTGTGACGAGGGGCAATGGAACCTCGAAACACTGCAGCAGAGTGAGTCCTGTGAATGGTACATCAAGAAAGAAAATAATCAAGAGACAGAGAATGTACATTATAGGCTGTGTTATGTAGAAAGGGCGGAATAATGCTTGTGTTTACATTTATGTGTATTTGTTTTTTCAAAAATGGTTTTGCATGATTTTGTGTGTGTGTGTGTGTGTGTGTGTGAGAGAGAGAGAGAGAGAGAGAGAGATCTGTGTGACACCACAAGTGTGTGGAGATAAGAGGACAACTTTGGGAGTTGCTTTCCTTTACCTTATGGGTCTTGAAGACTAAAATATTATCAGGCTTGGTAACAAGTGTCTTTACCTGCAGATCCATTTTTCTCAGGTCCATATGTGTATTTGTGTTTTCCAAAGAACACACAGAAGGGTAACCCAAGAAGCTGCAGCAGAAGAGAAGGCAAAAGAAAATGAAGATAAAACATATTAAGTGATAAAACCTTCAATTATCTGTGCCTTTGATTTGGAAACTATATAAATGTTTTACATCATTTAAAATAAATTTTTACAAAAGGAATCCTTTTAAATGAGAATGCACTAAACCAAATTACTCTAGCTAAATATCTTAATGTGACTGTACTGCCGTATCATTTCAGATTAGTTTAAAATAGAGTCATTGAATAGTTTGAGTAGAATGAATGAAAAGACAAAAACAATCACAATGAAATACTAACATCCTGTGTTTTAAAAGCTATTAGTAAAAGTACCTACACATATACATATGTGTCCTGGTTAGATTTTTGTCAGCTTGACACAAGATAGAGTCATTTTAGTCTCAGAAAAGGGAAACTTAATTGAGAAAATGGCCCCATCAGATTGCTTGCAGGTAGGTCTTTGGGGCATTTTCTTGGTTACTTATTGATTTGAGAAGGCCCAGTCCATTGTGGGCAGTGCCATTCCTGGACAGTTGGTCCTTGATAATATAAGAAAACAAGCTGAGCAAGCTAGAGGGAGCAAGGCAATAAGCAATGTCCCTCAATGGCTTATGTTTTGCTTCCTGCCTTTACTTCTGTGATGGACTGCACAGAGAGCATAGCCATGGGCTCTTGAGGCACTCAGCCATTAGGATGTCTATTGGCACAGGATATGGTCTATTTAATTACACAAATGCTCTTTATAATACCATGCTAACATAAAAGTTACACTCACCTTTGTTGACTAGGCATAAAATGCTGTTGCAGGGTTTCACTGGGGAATTTCCTCCCACGAAGATGCTTTGGAAACTTGTAGACTTGACACATGTCCACTGTGAAGTTCTTCAATTGTAACACACCAGGAGGATGGCACTGATGAGGTTCAGGAGGTCCTTAAGAGTATAGGCTAGTGCTGACAGGCAGGCATGTGTGAGCCCAGCAGTGGTACCAGAGGTTCAATGGTCACTGTAATCAGGGTCACACACAGAGGCTGGTCTCAAGTCCTCTTGCCAATGGGTATTAACAGAAAAACTAGAGAAGCCATCTCACAGGAGCACAGCAATGTGAGAGACCATATCCCAAGTTCCATTTTTGTATCATTTTTAGTGCTGTGTTATCAGAGCTCATGGCTTGGGATTGGTTCACTAGCATATCAACACATCCATGGACTTAGTTTATTAGCACTGAATGCACCAGAGCTGAACTCAGGGCTGGAGCAGAAATTATTCAGAACATACCTAGTGTATGTATGCCTACAGCAAAGTTAGCAAAGTCTAGTAGAGTTTTGTCAAAGGAATGTATCAGTCAACTTGAAGTGACTGTCCCACCAGAAAATCAGATGTTTTAGTAAACAAAAGAATGGCTACCAAATGCACTGAAAACTGCATCTTTTACCTTAAAAGGCACCAGGCTCCTCTCAACCCTTATTGGACACTCCTTATAGTAGATGACAACACAGAAGTCCCAGTCAGTGTGCACAGAGTAAGAGACTGTGGCATACTCAGCTCTAAGTGGCACGTACATATCACGCCTCTGCCTCAGAGGCTCAGGGAACTCCTCAGAAGAAGGGGTAGAAAGACTGTTGGAGACAGAGGTATTGGATAACTTCAATGAAACAATGTTATCTGGTGACAGCAAGACAGTTGCACATATAACCTCATAACAATTATGACAACATGCACAGGCTCTGCATAAGCTCAAGCCAAACAGAATTCTGAGAGAGAGAAAGCATAAAGTTTCACCACTAGTTGAGGAGCTATTTATATTTGATAGCTGCTGGATGGTCGAGAGGCAGTTTTCTTTAAGGGTGTGACCCTATGTAGGTCAACTACACTTCAGGGCATAACCCACTTGCAAGAATAGTTGGCTAATAGAAATTGGACTTGATGGGTTTGGGAAAATGAGAAGAATAGTAGTTGGGTAGGAAAGAGGGTAAGAGCAGATAGTGTGGATCTGGAAAGAGTCAGTCCAGGATGTGTCTAAATTAAATTGTACAAAATTTTCAAAAGATTAATAAAAACCGCCATTTTAAAAGTTACTAAGATTTTAATTTTTTTTTAAATTTGTGTGTTTGCATATGTGTTTCTGTACGTGCCCAAGGAGGTCGGTGTCTGCTCTCTGGAGCCGGAGTTCTAGGTAGTTGTGAGCTGCCAGATGTGTATGCTGGGAATCTACCTTGAGTCCTCTGCAAAAATAGTATGTGCTTTTAACCACTTAGAAATTTCTCCAGCCCCAGAAGTTCCTAGTATTTTAAAGTCATTCCATTAAGGACCAGCGAGATGAACCAAGTGGCTGAAGGCACTTGATGACAAACCTGATTAGACAAGTCCCGCTCCTGGGTCACATGTTGCCCAAGGAAAGAACTGATTCTTGTAACTTTTCCTCTGACTGCTACACACTTGCATGTGCCACTCCCCATCCCCACACATACATGTGTGTACACATCCATATACAAGAATAATCAATAAGTGCAGAAAATACTTCATTGGAAAGTAATGGGCAAGAAGAATCAAACAGGTCACTGTGATTTCGATATAAACCAAATAGAAATCTAGCAATTATGATAAAAGCTGTCCAACATAGAACAAACAAATCTGGCTCAGAAACACATGAATAATAATTGAAATAAGAGGTCACCATGTAGTCTTTAATGGCAGAGAAAGTAAATGAAGTGAGAAGACAGACTGATCTTGAAGGGTGGAAAGTAGAGACAAGCTCGAGACATCTACATTGGTGACATGGGTTTCAGGGACCCAGGGACAATGCTATACATGGGGCAGAGGTTCCAATTTTTCTAATTTCTTAGGCAGAAGTTACTTAGATCCTGTATCTTGTATACCATGTATGATAGCAGCTTGAGTACCATGGAAGAACATGATTAATCGAAGCACACATAAAACAATTAATCCCCCCATCTTTGTTTATCTCAATGATGAGTGTTGTCTTAGAATCATGATATTCAGAGGAGGGATCAATCCATAAACAGACATAGAGATGCTTTGTAGCATCCGATACAGCTCAAGGCCTGCTTTTAATTAACTGGCACACCAAGTTTGTGTATCTACACCAGCAGCACATAGCCCCAGATAGAGGATGCTAACCTGCACTTGTTCTGTAAGTTTCAACAGTGCTTCCAACAGATTTCTTTTTAAGTTAGGCAGCTTCACAAACTTACTGTTTTTAATTTATATCCCAGCCCTTATGCTAGCACACACATAACAATAATATAGAAGCTATAAGTTCATTGCATGTATATTTTTAGAGAACTAAAACCTAGTCAAACCTATAAGTAATAATGGTCAAGACAAGTTATTGCATAGTATGTATTTTTATCTTGGATCATTTGTTGATTTCTCATGTGTTTTGTATATAAGCTATCTATGTAACATGTTAGGAAGTAACAATTATTAATATCAAATCTATTTCTAGCCAAATTGAATGGAGGTATTAAAGACCCAAAGGCTTCCCGGGTAACACAAGCAGGAAGCAGTAACTGTAGAATAACTAGGAAAAAGAAAATCAGATTAAATAATTAGTGTCAATTAGCCCCAGAAAAATCATTCCATAAACAATTGGTCTCCGGTGCCCAGCTTAATTATGTGAGGTTTCTATGATCCTCACCAAGCCTGCTTTGATTCATGTTGACTCTTGAGTTTCCCAGAGGTATAATTAATTATTGTCTTGTACATAAACCCCTGGCAATTAATGGCAGGAGAAAACAATATAGTACCCCTTTTTAAAAAGTATTCAAGAAGGCTTGACTGTGTGAATGACCTCTGCAGTGTTTTTCAGGGGAGACCCATCACATAGTTAGAATAAGCAGTTCAGGTTGTGACTAAAACCTGACAAATGAAACACACGCAATCCCTACTTTGTACACCACAAAAGAAAGCACTGTATGCTGCGTTGCTCTTTAAAATGCTTGGTATTCACGACACACTATTCTAATTTGGTCTTGGACCTAATTAAAATACATTTTCAAACACCCAATTTAAATAATCTAACAGTTTACTTCGAGAGTATTGTGGAAAGTACAACCCACAGCCTATTTTTTTTTTAAAAAAAAATATTGAAATTAAAATAGCATCCAATTATTCAGGTGTTCTTTGAAAGCTAGCACCTGGTCTTGCAAGCTCCTAAGTGGCAACTCAATCTTCCCCAGAGAATGGCAGATGCTAGCAAGGTTATCACCCCCAGCAAACAAAGCTTGATATGTGGTCTATAACTGATGTTAGTTTCCCTCATAGGAATATTTAGGTACTGTAAAATATTTCCCTGAAGCCAGGCGTGATGTTTCACATCTGTAACTATGACACTCAGAAGCTGAGGCAGGAGAATTGCCACCAGTTTGAAAAGAGTCATAGTTACAGTGAATGCAGGCCAGTCTGGGACACAGAGTGACACATTGTCTCAAAATGAAGCAAAGCAGAATTTCCCTGGCATTGATTTTGGAAGGCCCTAAAAGCATTACAGCATCATGTGAGATTCACTTTTTTATAAACAAACCCTTAGAATTTCCAGTTTAGGCTGAGCATGGTGCCTCATGACTTTAATCCCAGTACTCAGGAGGCAGAGGCAGGCAGATTTCTGTGAATTTGAGGCCAGCCTGGTCTACAAAGTGAGTTCTAGGACAGCCAGGGCTGTTACACAGAGAAATCCTGTTTAAAAAAAAAAAAAACCAAACCAGGAAAAAAAGAACAGAAAAGAAAAGAAAGAAAGAAAGAAAGAAAGAAAAGAAAAGAAGAATTTCCAATTTAATAGGCTATTAGGCATATAAATCTAAACAGTGGTCCATCCCAAATTGTGACCCTCATTATACAGTTGCCATACTGAGACAGTAAATAGTTTTAAGGCTCAATCCAGATTTTGATTGACATGTGTACCCACAAAATTTAAAACAAAGCACCATCTATGGAGACAGCTTGTTGTTTTTCTGCAGACAACATTGTTATTTTTAAGATTGCAGGCAAAGTGGTCACATCTCCCCTGTCATGTCCTCCCTCATAACAACCCCTAAGCTGAGCTTGTAGCCTCTCGATCACTGATTCCCATAAATCTTCAGTGACTGGGAGAGAAGGTTAGTCCTAAGTGAGAGAGATAAAGTGTGACGCTATTGAATCCCACGTACTAGATAACAAATAAATAAGACAGAAGATAAATCACAGCCCTTCAGTCTTTACCATGGAAATATTTTATATTTCTTAGTAAGTTGTCAAACTCCATTCAATAATAATAATATCAGCAAATTTAATTTTGTAAAGCAAACTGCTGGAAAAACACACACACACACACACAAAGTAAAACCAGAAGCTGAATCATGGCTCTTCTTCTCCTTTTACATAGAGGCTTGATTGTATCTAGAAAAATTAAGATGATTGGAAGACAAATCTCTAAAATATACAAATGCAAAGTACATGACACCATGATTCATATCTAGTCTATTTTCCCAAATGACATGGAAATGTTTTCAATAAACATTAAATAGTATTCTCATACATAATGAAATTAGTAATAATATACCTAAGCCATGCTTTTGCAGTTAGAGTTTCCTCAGATTTGATCAACTTTAAAATGTATCCCACATAAGCAGAGAGTAATGAGAAAGTCAACAAAAAAGGCATGAAAGCATTATTAGAAGTATGTTTTGTGAGAGTTATATTTTAACTGTAAAACATACACTAACAAGAATACTAAGAATTAACCTGGACTGAGTTAGTTATAACCCATGTTGCACTGGGTTTTAAGATATATATATATGATTATGGGAAATTCATCAAAGAAATATATAGTTCCTAATGCATTTTACCGTGTACATTATAGGGAAAGTTTAATAAAAAGCCACGATACGCTTTACCCAAAAGCATTAAATAATTTATATGCAATGCTTAATATGTCTGTGGGTGGCCGGGAGGTAACAGAAAACGCACATCAGAAGAATTAGAGGTTCCTTCTAAACAGAACTCCCAGGCACTGGAGACACAACTTTAAAACTCGGGGCTGTGAGCATTCATAGCAGACAGCAGGCACAATGACATGTTAAATCACCCACATGATGTATAGCTTAATGAACCCCCTTGTGTTGATCACGCTTGGCATTAATCAAGAGCCATGAACAGATTCCCTTATTTTCTCAATGCTGCTCTGATAAACTACAATTTCATTTAACCTTGGACAGCGACTTTAATAGCTTCCATGGGACAACTGTCGATACCTTTCTGGGTATACAGTGATTAAACCACAACTCAGGATGCATGTCATGAATTTTCTTCATTTGAAATTAGAATTTTTATTCTTAACAGCCATTTGCATAAAATATGCTGAAGACACTGAGATGCGTAAGGATTTGCATTTATCGAAAGTCTAAATCTGCCATGCTGTATTGTAAGACAGTAATTGATATCATATTCATAAGTATTTCTACTAGTGTGTTTGTTTTACCTCTTGCAAATAATAAAAAATAATCTATCTGCCCTAGAAAGAAACTATGGAAGAAAGAAATTAAGAGTCAAAGTTTACTTGAGGCAGCTCTGTTTTGCTGTTCTACTGTGCTCAAGCCACACCAGAGGCAGATCTTCCCTCTACACCCAATTGGGAAGTGAGGTGCCTACCATTCATTTTAAAAGCACGGGTAATGATCACAGAACATGAACAGAGCTCACTACGCACAGATTGCTCAGAAGAAAGATAGTGCCATCCTGATTCAATTCCCCTCTTTGACCTCAGATTTGTTTATTTACTAACCTTAACTAGCATGAAGTTGATCTCCTAAAATTTAAAGGTGGCAGCTAGGTGAAACGTATGGTTGGTTCAGTGTCTATCTGTAGAGATGGAAGTCCATAAGTTAAAACATTTCCACCTCTTAAATTAGAGGTGGAACCTGATCTCTTAAATTAAACAAGGCGTTTTCATATGGCTTTATTTGGAAAGTCTATAGCATCTCTGACTTCTATTAAGGGAGGAATTTGAGTAATCCACTAGAGGATGTAATTAATATGCCAAAAGACACATTACATGACAAGGCTAGAGCTGGCAAATGAGGAGCATGAAAGGTATGAATCTGATCACAGAATGCATGAAGCCCCCTATTAAAAACCAAACCAAAATAAAACAAAACTTATGATAGCAGGTGTGTGATGGCTAGACCTTGTAGGACTTAGAAGGTGAGATCAGAATGCCTGTAGACAGTTTTAGGTATTCATATTGAGAAGGTGCTTTGTTTTGTTTCTGTGTGTTTTATATGTGATACTGGAGGCTGATCAGAGGGTCTCATGCATGTAGGCATGCACTCCACCCTTGAGCTATCTCCCCAACCCTTACACTGAGAAGCTATAATGAAGTCCTTGTGAACTGTCTTTTTTTCTTTTAATAACATCTCCCATTTTTAAAGTTGATTTTATAATTTGGCTATTTTGAGTCCCACTGGAAGGATGGAAAGGTATATCTTGACCAGAGCACTTGGTGCAGCCTACCTGTGACTACCCATGGAGTGCTGGGCAAGCCATTCATCGTTGAGATCTCTTAGAGATGGGTAGGTGTCTTAATCAGTGTTCTATTCCTGTGAAGAGACAAAGAAGAGACACTATGACCATGAAACTCTTTAGTCCATTATTAACACAGTGGGCAGCACATGATGCTAGAGAAGCTGAGAATTCTCTATCAGGCAGTAGGGAAAAGAGAGTGCCACTGGCCCTGGCTTGAGCTTTTGAAACCTTGAAATCCCCCTCCCCCAGTAACACACTTCCTCCACCCCCTATAGACCTAAGGGGCCTATTTTCATTCAAACCTCCTGAGAGGGGGATTATGTTTTGTTGTCTCTGAGCTTTTCCTGGGATTCATGTTCTCAGATGTATGACTAACTTCAGCAACTTCCTCAGGTTTGAATTTGGGGTTGTACCTCTTTATTATGAAGTAGTTCCCACTTTGCACTGGGAGCATGTACTCTGCTCAGTATTGAATTTCTCCAATATGCTCAGATCTAGATCATTTTCACCTCTGATCAAGGCAGAAGCTGGATGTTTGGCAATACTTTAGAAAATGGCAAAGAGCCTTGTTTAATTATCAACCACATCTAATGCTCAGCTGCTGCCCTGAAGATACTCTTTACGTTCTCTCTCTCTCTCTCTCTCTCTCTCTCTCTCTCTCTCTCTCTCTCT
>JADRCH010000324.1:1069631-1082238 GCA_019843965.1 Rhynchomys soricoides | reverse complement strand
TCTCTCTCTCTCTCTCTCTCTCTCTCTCTCTCTCTCTCTCTCTCTCTCTCTCTCTCTCTCATTAACCCAGCATTCATTGATTGGCTGGACTGACTGGCCAGGTAGCTTCAAGTGTCCTCCTGTCTCTGCACCCCCAATCCCTCTGTCTGTTTTAGGGTTATATACATGTAATCAGTGTAGCCATGCCTGGATTTTACATGAGTTCTAGGGATCCAAACTCAGGTCTCTGTGGTTGCACAACAGTCACTATATCAACTGAGCTATCTTCCCAGTCCTGACAGGCTTCATTACAATCACTAAAATCTAGACTTAGATTTCGAATCCTCTTACCTTTTGTGGAAGGTTTTAGTGAGGTAGATAAGGCCTTTCTGTTGTGTTTCAATATTCAAAAGACATTTGATGATGTTATAGGCCATTTTACTTTGAGTTGTAAGGATGTATGCATAAGGCAATGATGCCTGGATTCCTCCCCAGGAGCTGAAAAGACAAAATGTAATTGTGCCAGGATAGAAAACATCACACAAGTTTAGATTCCTTGAATATAGCAAGAGAAGCATAAAGCACAAAAAGTTTCCCCCCACACACAAAGTGAAAACTGAGGAATTGGAAATAAGATCAGAGAGAGCCGAAGAAGGGCTACTTATTAAAGTCCAAAAACAATAATTAAGCAGATATTTAAACAATTTAAACCAAATGTTCAATCTTACTCTCAGAAGAGCTCGTGCTCTGTAAAAACAGCAAAGGCAGTTGGATCTATCTTAACCTTGCCAGGTCTTATGCTCTACACCATAGGTATACTGTAGTTAGTATTTAGTTCTCTGTGATGTGTATGTCTCTTTTCTTACAAATTCGATAGCAAGAACCTTAAGCCTGCACTTTTAATAAGTTGTAGGGTCAAATCCTCTGTGATTTTAATACAGGGATCAATCATAATCAGTACCTGTCACCTTCACTGTTAAGAGTAAAGACGTAAGGAAACTGAGCAAAACCGAGAGGCTACTTAGTTAACTAACTAAGTACGTAATTAAAATCAGGGAGGAGCATGGCAGGCCCGGGGAGCCCAAACAGACTATCTGTTCTGTGTCTCACTAGTGCTTACTCTGGCTTCTCTTGCCAGGAACTCGGAGGAGCTAAGTCTCATTTCACAGAAAGTAATAAATATCTCTATTCTGCCTTCAGGGGAAGATCTAAAATACCTTTCATTTCTCCAAAGAAAGAGAGAATAAATGCTATACATTTTTATACCAAGCTACCACAGTGATTAGCAAGGGAAATTTATTTCAAAACATTAGAACTGTCACTGTTTTATAGTTATAGTTCTATTTTATAGAACTGAAATTCTTACTTATTCATAATCCAGAAGCCAGGTGTGGTGGTATACACCTTTAATCCCAACACTTGAATGGCAGAAGAAGGCAGATGTCTGTGAGTTCAAAGTCAGCCTGGTCTACATACCACATACCAGGATTACATAGGGAGACCCTGTCTCAAAAAAATTAAAAAAAAAAAATTCATCAGTAAGAATTTTTTCCATACACACATCTCTATATTTATGTATTAGATACAGGTTATTGGAGGTGGGGAGGGGCACCAGCTCTCCACGGGCCCCACCTCCACACCCAATCACCCCCCTACAAAAGCAGCAAGGGTGTTACATGTGGCAGCTTTAAGAGGGAGAGGGTTAGGCCTGGGCCTGGCTCCTCAGGAAAACCAGCCCTTGAGATTTAGGAATGTTCTGACAGGGAAAATGGGGTGGGGTTCCAACAAGATGAGTAGAGCAGAGCTTAGCCTGAGTCTCTACTCAGTGCCCCCCACCACTCGGTAGCACAGGTCCTACGGCAGTCATAGCCCTTCCATTCTAAAACTGTCTACATCACAGTAGAAGAAGCACTGGCTCACCCCTACCTGGAACAGTACTATGATCTGACAGAGTAGCTGAGAAGCAGGGCTAGCAGGGGAAGATAAAGTCAGAGCAGCAGAGATCAGCTCTGGGGCCACCTCACCACTCAGGCCTCAAGGAGATGGGGACAAGGGATTGGAGTGGGAGAAGCCTGCTTGAAGCAGGAGACCCCGGCAAAGTGAGAGAAGGTGGCCAGCCCAGCCTGGGCTGCCAGGGTCTGAGTTGAGCAAAGTTCATTTTCTAACAATCTACAGAAAGGAGCAGGTAGGGGCCGGACCAGGTCCAAGGGAACCAGGATGTCTGCTCTTGTTAGGGGGCCTCTGGTGCCCCTGTCTGGAAGCAGGCAGTCTCTTGGCAGATCTTCTCCTTCAGCTGCTCCTTGGGGAGATCATCCAGGTCCATGTCAAAGGTGAACAGCCTCTCAGCTAGTGGGTCATCTGTCAGATCATAGTACTGTGCTTGTTCGGTTTGAAGGTTAACATCCGACCCAGGAAGTCAAGAGCTTTGGAGTCAGATTTGGGAAAAGGCTTGACCCAAGCCACCTTGGTTTTAGAGAGCATAAACTGTAGGTAGGCCTTCCTATTAGTGATACAATTATGGTCCTCCTAGGATGGAGAACCCAGGATACCTAGAATGTGGTTGAGCTGTTCCAGGTAGTGCTTGCTGGAGAAGATGGGTTGGTTGGAAAGCATCTCAGTCGGAATGCAGCCTACAGACCAGATGTTGATGGATTTGGTATAGCCTTTGAAGTTAATCATGATCTCTGGGGCTCAGTACCAGCGTGTGGCCATGTACTTGGTCAGAAAGCCAGTGTAATCATACTAAGGGTCAGTAATCCATGCCAGGCCAAAATCATAGATCTTAAGGTTGCAGGTGATGTTGATGAGCAGATTGGAAGGCTTCAGGTCCAGGTCCAGCACATTGGCTGAATATATGTACTTGAGGCCACAGGTGGATCTGGAGGAGGAAGTAGCAGATGTGGCCATTGCTTAGCTGCTGGCTCTTAAGCAGCTTGTACAGGTCCACCTCTATGAGGTCCCTAACAACATACACATCCCTCATGGCTTCCAGGATGAGTGCTCTGAGAATGTCTCGGATGCCTATGATACTCTCATGGCGCAATCGCAGCATGATCTGGATTTCCCTCAGTGTGCACTGACAGTAGGTTTGATTCTTGAAGCGGCCGATCTTCTTGATGGCCACTCTGGTCTTGTGCATGTGGACATAAGCAGAGCTGACCATGCCGCATGCATCTTCACCGATGTACTGCAGCTGTGTGTAACGTGGACCCACGTCCAATGTTGCCCCCTCACCACCTCCATATATCCCCTCCCTGCACCCCTCGACCACTGGGCTGACCCTAGCAGCTCCTCTGTACTTCTTGCCCCTGCCTCCCGGAACCGCTGCCTTAGCCATCACCCCAGTAAGAATGTTTTAATGATGATCTAGTAAAGCTTAAATATCAACCACACCTATGAGAATCTGAAAGATTTACATGATAGGCCATTTACTGGTACAGCTAAATCTTGAAAGTACAGATTTTTCTTATTTTGATAGCTACACTGACCTATATTTGCATCTTTAGATCTCTTAATATTGTTACTATTATGTTGACATTTTAGTATTATCAGCTTTTTAGCATAAAACTTTTTATAAAACAATTATTATATTTTTTTACTTACATGTTTAATTATCACTTGATTTTTCTCTTTTATTGAAAATAGTTTTTTTCACATAACATATCCTAATTATGGTTTCTCCTCCCTCTACTCCTCCCAGTTCCTCCCCACCTCCCCTCCCATCCAGATCCACCCCCTTTCAGTCTCTCATTAGAAAACAAACAGATTTCTAAGGGATAATAAGAAAATAAAATAAAGTCTAATGAGATAAAACAAAAGCTAACACATCATAATTGAACAAAACAAACCCAAGCAAAAGAGCCCAAGAGAAGGCACAGTAAGCAGACACTTTCACATACTCACGAATCCCATAAAAACACTGAACATGGAGACATAATATAGACACAAAAGACCTCCAGAAAAAAAGAAGGGAGGGCATATCAGGTGGTTTCCTACAGAGTTGAGGAAGTAGGTTTGAAGAAGAGGAGGGAAAGGTGGAGAGCCACAGTTAGCTTCCCTGCTTCACTGGCCAGAGTAGCCTGTGCATTCCCAGGGAATGCCTGCTGGAATTGGGGAATGAGACACACTGATCTGTGGTGGGAGAGAAGCTTGGAAGGGAGGATCTGTGTGACCCAATGGAGATGGGGGCAAGAGACGAAGGAAGGCTGCAACAGGGTATCTACTACAGAGCTGGAAATGAGACTGGGGTGTTGGGATGGGGGAAGAGTAAAGGTAGAGATGGAGATCTGTAGTCTATCTGCTTCCCTGATGGAGTCCACTTCATTTTTAAAATAGTAAAACTGATTATTTTTATTTATTTCTAAACATCTGGTTTTAATCTTCTCATTTAATATGTCTACAAGGGAACAGGGCCATCAGTCATTGGCAGATTACTTGTCTGGCATGTATAAGGCTCTATGTTCAACCCTCAGCAAACACACCCACACACACACACTCATGTACACATCTATAAAAACACACATACAGATATACATACACATGTACAGGCACACACATAAAGTACTTACACATACAAATACATATGTGTGCACACAGGTACACAAACGTATATACACATAAAGATATGCACACACATGTACAGGCACACATAAGCACACATACACATATATGCAAATACATGTATACATGAATGTATGTGTATACACATCTTTAAACAACTTTTAGGTTATTCATCTAGAAGACAATATGGATTTTCCATTACTTTATATAAATAGTGAAAGCTCTGAACCTAAGTCACTTTCAGCAGAGATGAAAAAAGACTGGATCTCCCCAGTTCTTTATTCAATATCTGTAGTTTACGACTACTACCGAAAATCTGCTATGTGTTGATTTGCACAAATCACCCACCTTTGAAGGTGCAATGATTTGGCCTGGTCACTGGGGATCCACTTAGCATCTTGGAAGAACCAATTAAATAAATGGGCCCTTGTGGCCCAAAGAAGCGAATGGAGCCGCCTCTTCAATAATAAAACATGCCATTTCCTTCTGACAAGATAGCAGTTAATTTCTAATCTGAAAAATAGGAGCTGCCAGCAATGGTTGTGTATTTCCTTTCGAATATGTGGCTGATGACTCGGAATTACAGTTTTTTAGCCAACTTACCTATATTCAATTTTAAACTCTTCACTGAGTTGAGATGAAATAGAAAATGTGAAGGCACAGGTGTGTTTTGCTACATCTCCAATTCCCATCCCTTAATGCCTCTACCCCTCTGGCATGTTTTTAAATGACTCTATTTTAAAGAGTAGCAGCCATCCCTGCTTATGGTCTTACTGCCACGAACACTGCCAACTGATGTAAGCTTTGGAGTCTTTGGGAGACCTAAATAAATTATTTGTTTTTTTTTTTCAAAATTAAAATTAGGGGTCAGGCATTGTGGCACACACCTTTAGCCTAGTACTCTGGAGGCAGAGGCAGGAAGATCTTTATGAATTCAAGACCAGTCTGGTCTACATAGCAAGTTCCAACCTAGCTAAAGCTAAATTGTAAAGTAAAATAAAAAGACTAAAACTATCATATGAATTACATTAAATATGAAGATTATACTTGAACAACATTTCAAGTCTTTTTACACAGTTGGTTTTTTCATCCCTCATGTCTGTATCACAGTCTTTAGGAGATGTCTTCTCTGCCTCTCCCATCCATGACATCATATATCCAACATCATCTCCTTCCCTCATTCACAGTCACAGATACTGTGCAAACACATGCACTCATGCACACACACAGAGGGGACACAATCACTCTGAATATGTTTTCTTTATGATACTAATGAAAATATATAGTCATCTTGTTTACCTGTTTCCTATCTTTCTTCCAAAAAAAAATCCAAGTTTCACAAGGGTAATAATCCACCTACCTTATACAGAGATGTTCCCAGAGCTTGCATAGTTCAGGGCTCACAGAAGGCACGGGTATTTATTGAGTTGATGAGACAAACTGTCTATTCCTGCACAAAATATCATGACCAAGAAGTAAGTTGGGGAGGAAAGGGTTTATTCAGCTTACCTTTCCACACTGCTGTTCACCACTAAAGGAAGTCAGGACTGGAACTCAAGCAGGTTAGGAAGCAGGAGCTGATGCAGAGGCCATGGAGGGATATTACCTACTGGTTTGCTTGCCCTGGCTTGCTCAGCTTGCTTTCTTATAGAACCCAAGACTACCAGCCCAGGGATGGCACCACACACAATAGGGTCTCCCACCCTTGATCACTAAGAAAATGCCTTACAGCTGAATGTCATGGAGGCATTTCTTCAAGTGAGTCCCCTTTCTCTGTGATAACTCCAGCTTCTGTCAGGCTGATACACAAAACCAGCAAGTACACAAACTCAAAAGAAAACGTTATCTATTATAAACTGAACATGCTATGCAAACAGCTTAAATCTTGCAGACCATGAAGAGCCCATGTCAGCATTCCTATGTAGATAGGCATTTGTGACTATGACATTGTAATGAGCATTTATTGAAGATTTTTCTGCCTGTCAGTCACTCCATGTTATGAATGAGTAAATTGATGAATCAATCCTGGAATTCCAGTATACTTCCATAGTTAGAGGAGCCTAACAGAATTTTAAAGATTAGACTGAAATCAAATAATATTGCCTTAATTTGGGCCTAAAGTTTCTTAAGATGACATCATTAGGTGCTGCCTTTACTTCTTTTCATGTACACTATGGTTTAAATATGATCAGAAGCTCACAAGAAATGTGATTTGATATTTTGCATTGTATTAGTGTAAATGGGCCATTGTCATTTATCATTCATTTTTAATGTTAAAACTCTATAGTCATTTCAAATTCTTCTTAAAATGTTTTTAAAATTACATTCCTTTATTCATGGGTGTGTATATCTGTGTGTATGTGTCCATATGTGTTTGCATGTATATATGTGTGCATGCGTAGGGGTATGTGTGTGTGCATGTGTGTGGGTGTATGTGTGAATGCATGTATATAAATATGTTTACATATGTGTGCATGTATATGTATGTATACACATGTGTGTAAGTTTATGTATGTATATGAGTATTTGTGCACATGAATATATGTGTGTGCATATATACATGTGTGTATGTATGTGTGTTTATGTGTGTGTGCATGTGTATATATGCATGTGTGTGTAGGCCAGAGAACATCTTATGGAAGTCAGTTGTTCTGTCTTTCCACCTTGTTGTTTATAGAGATCAAATTCAGGTCACTGGGCTTGGTGGCAAGAGCTGTTACCAGCTGAACCATATTCCTGCTATATCTTCAAATTCTCAACAAAATATCATTTACTTGCAGAGAAAAATTCAAAACTCTCAGGATGTCATGGAACATTTTAAAAAGTATATAAACGATTATTGTAGAAGACATGGAAATTACACCACTTTCGGTTCTAAGGTGTCTTCAAGTGCAGGAGATGTGACTTCACGGAACGGTGCAAAAAGCAGAGGGTGCTGGTTAATTTACCAACTCTTCAACCCACTACTGAACTGATCAACAGCAGAACGAACACACAGGTCCTCTGGCTATTTTATATAGTCTTTATAAAAAACAACTGAAAAACATTTCCATTGCCTTCCACATCTGCACCATTCTTTAAAGAGCAAGCACCCGGTTCTCACACTCACATAATTCTTCACAGAGACACAACTCTTCCAACCTATTTTTGGTTCCAATGAGAACACAGCTGTCTTTCATTAGATGTGTTTAACTTGCCAGCTCTCTATATGCAGAGTTTTACATGCTTAACAGAAGATTTTAATACAGTTTTAGCTCCTGCTTGAGATAAATCAAACCCAAAGTGACAAATAAGGAAGTGTCTGCAAGAAGTGGGGGGTTGTCTGATTTAAAACTCCGAGAGGCTTAGAGTACCTTCAATCTCAGATTGCACAAATACACATTTTATTTAGCAAGACATGATAGATACTTTATTGTGGGGCTGTTCTTTTTTAAATTCACTAGATGCAACTGAGAACAATCTAAAGCTATAATATATTAATAAGATTAGCCAGGGTAGAGAAAGAAAAATTGGTAATCTAAGTAGTGTAATTTATCAAATGCTTTAGAGATGCTACATAAACATTTTCTAATCTTAAATGCCTTTCCTGGATCCCTTGTTTTCATTTGTCTCTATTATACCCACTACTAGCTCTTTTTGTGTGTGTGCATGTACAGTCCAAATACTTTCTTGATTATTAGGAAGCATGATTGTATATAAATGCAAAGCAGCATGACATTATGCAGGGGAAATGACTGGTGTGCACATTTTACTACATGGACCTAACTTATGACCTTCCTGCTGCTTGACAAGAAATCAGACTTCTAAAACAGCTTGTTTGTCCAGTGAGTATAGTCTTTTTGCCTCTCCAAATTAATTACCTATAATAACATTTTGCCCTTTTGTCTAAAGATGGATCCATTCCCATAGTAGCTTGTTTTTAAAAAATAATCTCTAATAATTACTTACACTTGATCCAAATTTTGGAAATTCAATGCTTGGCAGCTATGCTGGCCAGCCTCCCATCTCCCTGACAGAAATACATGAAAGAAATAACTTAATTTATTCTGTAGCAAATAAATTACTGAAGAGAACAATGTCTTTAGAAACAATAGCAGGCAAGCCCTTAAGAGTTGTAAGGTTAGTTTTACCAAGACCATGCTAAAATGCCAGGTGATATGACACACCGAAAAGGACCCACCTCCATGAAGATGCAATGAAACAAATGTGTCCACGTAGGCTGTCACCCAAATCTCTCACCATGGGAAAGTGAGCACAGACTGAGAGACTCAGACAGAACAATTTGCTTGTCCTCTACAAAACTGTGACCACTAGAAAGATTGGTGAGCTGGTGTAACTTAGATAGATGGGAGCGGCTAGGGAGATGACTCAGTGTGTAAAATGCTATCGTACAAGTGTGAGGACCTGTATTCACATCTAAATCACCCGCACAAATGCTGAGCATGGCAGCCCAGGTCTGTACCCATGGTACCAGGGAGGGATGGAGACAGATGGAGAAAGCCAGATCCAAGGGATTTGCTGACCAGGCAGCCTGGCCCCTTGGTGAGCTCCAGGTTCAGCAAGAGATCTTGTCTCTGAAAATTAAATGGAGATCAATAGAAAAAGATGATCAGAGTTAAGTTCTGACCCCCCCCCCCCCCACACACACAAACCTCTTTCACCCACACAGAAGAAACTAAAAAAGACAACAGTTAAGTACAAGATGTAATTCAGTTTAATGCTGGAGAGGGAGAAAAGGGGCTTTGGTTTTCCTTGTTTGTGTTTATTTTTCTCTAAAGAACATTATTGAGACAAATGGTGAAATTGAATGTAAACTTATTGTAGGTGATCACTGTTGGATTGAGCTTAAATTTTTTGAAATTGAGAGCCTTGGGTTTCCTTAATCTGCTAGTACACAGGACAATGTAAGGACATACACTATAAGTGTTTAGAGATGAAGAGTCAGGATACCTGGAGACAGTTGAAGACAGCTCGGCAGATGCATAGACTAAAGATAGATGGACAGACTCATAGATGACAGATGGATCATATGCACAAAAACTAAAGCAAACACCAGAAAATGCTCTTCCTTTTGGGGACCCTAAGCAAAGTGTATACGGGTGTTCATTGTTCTACACATTTCTTAGTTTTACATTTGACACTTTCAAAGCAGAAAGTAAAATGGAGGGCTGTTTGATTTCTACCTGGGACAAGGAATTGGGGTGCATAATTTACCTATCAAAGCAGACCTGGCCTCCAGGTTCTTCCAGCATCCCTCAGTTCCTACCTGGCATACCTTGCTCCCAACCTTGAACTTTACATCCCAGGGGCTGCGTTGCCCTTGCTCCAGAGGCTCCTCCTTATATAATCCAGACATTTTGCTAGCTTGCTCACTCTGTCTGTCTGTCTGTCTTTTCTTTCCTTCCTTCCTTCCTTCCTTTTTTCCTTCCTTCCTTTCTCTTCCTCTTCCTCCTCCTCCCTCTCTTTCTCCCTCTTTCCTCCTTGTCTTCTTTCTTTGTGAGCAAGCCCTTTCTCTCCCCACCACAACCCCTCATACAGACTTCCCTGGCCTCAGTCCTTGGGGCTAATGAACTTACCCACTGTCAGCTTCCCAATAAGCCTGGTCTTTAATATATTCTAATCTGGCTTGAATTGGCTCATTTCACCAGCAGAGGAGAAATAATTTACCAAGGATTATTGCAAACCATGTCACAGAGACAATCATGAAGAAAAAAGAAAATAGAAGCTAAGAAGAAATTATGCTTCTCAAATTTAGTGAATCTTTTAGCTTTTTTCTTAACATTGAGGTACAGTATCAATATTGATTTTTTTTTTCTTTCCTTTTGAGGCAGGATCTCCCTTTTCTAAGCTGGTTCAAACTCTCCATTTTCAGCTTACCTTGTTGTCTTATTTACTTTTCTATTACTTCAATAAACACTATGATCCAGGCAATTTACAAAAGAAAGCATTTAATTGGCCTTATGGTTCCAGAAGATAAAGAGTTCGTGACTTCAGAGTGAAGCATGGCAGTGGAAACTTCTGAGATCTCTCATCTCAGGCCAGACATAGACAGAGCACACTGAGAATGGTAGGAGGCTTTGGAACCTCAAAGTCTGCCCCTGTAAACACACCCGTTGCAGGGAGCCCACACCTCCCAACTCTTCCCAAACAGTTCTGCCAACTGGAAACCAAGAATTCAAACATGGGAGCCTACAGGGCCATTCTTACTCATACCTCCACACTAGTGTTGATAGCACAAACATGTACCACCACAGCTGGCTAAAGAGCATTTTTAAAAACGAGTTTTGTTCTCTGCTTAGTCTGGTGTGTCTGTCTATGCTCCAAATTATCTGCCAAAGTTTCTTAGTTACTTTCGACATAGCTGCCCACGTTGGGAGTGTACTAAGAGTCACAAATGTAATGTCTGAGATGATTTTCAAATATGCCTTTCTCTTTTCAACTTTTACATCACATTTAATTGTTTGCATTTATTTTGTATGTACATGTTTGGGGAATCACATATGCTTCAGTGTTTTTGTGGAGGACAAAGGATGACTTTCAGGAGTAGGTTCTCTGCTTCCACCATGTGGTTCCCAAAGATTTAACTCAGATCATCAGAATTTGGTGCCTTTACCTGGTGAGCCATCCTACTGGCTCAAGGAAATGTTTTTGATTTTTCATTAATGCTATTTTTATTTCAATTTCTAAAGGAGATACTGACATACTCTATAACAAGGTATAAGGAAGGTATCTGTTAATCTATACAATATCCCATAAAATTAGATTAGTATTTATTTCTTCTGCTTGGTCCTCTGTATTTATTTGTCTCAAAAGCCTTTCTTTCTAGTCCTTTTATTGCTTAACCTTCAAAAGTACCTGCAGAAATCTATATAGTCTTTATATGCAATAATTTTTATTTAACAGTATGTTAGCCAGGATTCTCTAGAGTAACAGAACTTATAGAATGAATCTTTCTCTAAATACAGAAAGGGTATATATTAAAATGAGTTATAGGCCATGATCAGACTAATCCAACAATGGCTGTCTATGAATGGAAAGTCTAAGACTCCCATAATTTTTCAGTCCACAAGGATGTCTCAGCTGGTCCTCAGTATACACTTGAATCCTGAGGAAGTAGGCTGTAATGCCAGTGAAGAAATGGACTTGTATCAAGGTGAAAACAAGCAGGCAAAGAGCAAAAGCTTCCATCTTCCATGCCCTTATACAGCAGAAGGTGTAGCCTAGAATGATCTTCCCACTTCAAAAGATCTAGGTTAAAGGCGTGTCTTCCTATGCCAAACACCCAGACTAGAAGTGAATCTTCCTACTTCAAATGAAGCAAAAATCTCTCAGAGATGTGCCCCATTTTTTGGGTTTTAATTAATTCCAGAAGTCATCAAGTTGACAACCATGAATAGCCATCACAACTGGTTTTAAGACACAATTTAGATTTCCTTTTTGTATCAGCCAATAGCAAAACCTACACTCAAGCTCACAAATGAAGCAAACTTGATGACTCTTTTCCAAGTTGGCAGCCCCTCTGCTGGTGCTCCTAGACTTGGCAGGCTTCCTGTGTGTCACATCTTAGTCTATTCTTCTTAAAGTAAGCTCAGGAGAAGATCGTTGTATTCATGGGCCCAACTTTATTCATAGCTCTCCCAGCCTATGAGCTCCCAGTATATAAGCAAATGGATGAGTCCCACTTACACTCACATGTATCTCAATTTGGCTATGTAACTGGTTTTAACCAACGAAACAGTAGTCAATGCTATGCAAAGAGGATTTCTATATTGAGGCTGACCCTCCCTGGCTGGCCTTGGAATCTCTGTTGTTACCACTGTGGAAACAAGCCCTAGCTTCAGGCTATCAAGTCCAGTAATGAAAAGCATGTGACACCTTTACTCAGTCACACATTCAACACCTGAAGCCTAGCTTTTCAGCTAAGTACTAAATGCCAAAGTGGCGAGATCAAACCTGACTCTAAGACCAGTGGGAGTTCCTTCCTACATAACCCACCCAAATTCTCTAAACCATATCTATTATCTATCTATCTATCTATCTATCTATCATCTGTTTATCTATCTATCTA
>JADRCH010000324.1:1005909-1069621 GCA_019843965.1 Rhynchomys soricoides | reverse complement strand
TCTATCTATCTATCTATCTATCTATCTATCTATCTATCTACCTACCTACCCATCTAAGCTTCTTATCCTAAGGCTTTATTTTTCAGAGATAGACAATAGACAATTAATACAGAAACTAGTACTTAGAGGTGGCATACTTCTTTTAAAAACAACAGAAAACAGTCTTGTGGCCTTTAGAATCAGGTGGCCAATGAAGGCTACACAAAACAGTGGGCACACTGATGTTGAGAACTTGGTAACAAAACTGCAGCAGGCTAGAGAACACAACATTCTGAGTGAGTTAGTTGTGGGACAGTTAAGGAAAACATCACTGATAGTAACTAATAAAGTTCTGGATTGAGTGAATGTGATGGCCTCACTGAAAGTCAGACATATTAAAGCCATTCATGATAAGGTACTAGTAAAGACAGATACACTTAAGGAAGTAGTGAAGGGGCCAGAACTTGCTGAAAAGAAAGTACATTATTTTTTATCTTCCATCTCCCCAGTCAATAAAAAAAAAAGGTCAACATAAGAAATGGCTTCAGGGTAAAGATCAAATCATAGTGTGACTGTAAGTTCCTTTGTTAAGAACTCTGAAATCTCTGAGGTTGTGGTTAATGCTTTCAGACAAAAGTGGCTTTTAAGACTTGGAAAGTTATGTTCATCAGCAGGCTGACACACCATGGCAAAAAGGACACACCACAGCCTTTCACAGTAAGGATTGTGGATGAGCTTCTGTGGCACCAACAGAACTTGTGTTGGCTTTCTAGGAGGCTCTCAGAAGGCTAAAGTCACTTGTACAAACAGAAATGCCACCATCTTAGACTGAAATGTTCACATTGGCTCAAGACAGAAAAGAGAATCCTGGGATCCAAACTTCTATAGGAGTGGAGGCTGAGGCTAGAGAAGACATTCAGCTGAATACAGAGGACATGTCTCAATTTTCTTAAAAGGAAATACTATTTATAAATTTGAATTAAGGGCTATAAAGAATAGTAAGCTGACTACTAAACCCACAGAACAGTAAAGAGCCTGTAGGAAAGGCTTCTAGGGAACAGTCTCAGCACCATCAAGTGGAATTCCCTCATCTTGGGGTTCAAGCATCCAAATGTAAGCCTAAATGGATTTTAGAATCTCTATGAGTGCGTGTGGGTGCTCATGTGCCATGGTGCATGTGTGAACATTGGGAAAACTTTCAGGTACCACCATGTGGTTCCCAAGGATTAAATACAGATCATTAGGCTTGGCAACAAGCGCCTTTACTTACGGAGCATTCTTGCTAGGTTTAAATGGTAGTTGTGAACTGCTGAATTTGAGATGCACAGACTTCATAGCAAAAATCATTCTAGGTTATGACCAGCAAACTTCAGCCCAAAGATCAAATCCACTCTACTGTGCTATTTTGTACAACCCGCAGTCTAAGATCTGAAAATGATTGGGGAAGCTGGGTGCAGATGTGTATTGTATGCCTGTAATTCTAGCTCTTGAGGGATTGGGATAGGCAAGAAGTCTCGAGTTTGAGGCCAACCTGGGCTACCTATTGAGTTTTAGGCTACCCTGGGCTACATAGCAAACCTCTGTCACCATCAAAGGAAAAAGAAAAGAAAAGAAAAGAAAAGAAAAGAAAAGAAAAGAAAGCAGCAACAAAGGAAGAAAAGGGATCGAGGAAAAATTAAAAGATGAAAATGTTTTATGAATGTAAAACAATACAAATTCACATTTCATTTTACAAATAAACTTTACTTGAACAGGTTTGTTTCACCCTTCGGGGACCAAGTTGGATATCTGTGGCAGAGTCTATGTCACCTGAAAAAAGTGAATTATGTTCTATCTGGTTCTTTACAGAGAGTCTGAGGAGCTCTGCTCCACTTGTGACTCACAATTAGTTACATGTGGTCAAAGGGAGCCTAAACCTGACATGAGGAAGGAAAATGGGCATGTTGTGCCTTGTCACCCGCACATGAGCTTCAGGCCATCAGCCATACCCAGCTGAGATAGCCCAGGCTGGAGCTTGGGAGATCCATCAGAAAGTGAGAGCTTGCAACCTGTGGCCAACGACTGCCCCTCAGTGAAAAAAGTGTGGTGCCAAAACAACTCTGCCTAAGAGTCTGAAGAAGGAATCTGGGTTTACAATTGCCCTCTACCTCCCTTCTGCATGTCAAAGCTGTAGCAACCCAGATACAAACACAACATAGCAACAGAACTATGGCTTCAGTAATCCAACAGTTCCCTACTGCATTAAGGAAATCTGAGTTTTCATCAAAGCAATCTTCCTGTTAATACTCCCCAGGCAAAGACACTGTGAAAAGGAGGGTGACAGAGGCCTGGAAACAAGTGACTAATGTCATTTTGTGGTCTTACTTTCATTCGTTCATTCATTCTCTTTTCTAGTTAAACTTGAATCTGACTGGCAGTGAAGCAAGAGCCAGGATGTTGCCACCAGCTGAAGGCTCATGATGCCAAACCCAGACTCTTTGCTGACTGTTCGAGGTGTGTAGAGAAAAGGCAGCAAGACAGGACAAGCAGCCGTGAAATGAGGCAAAGAGAGAAAAGAGGAAGAAGAAAGGACAAAGCCCCATTATTCTAACCTCTTTACACTTAATCAGCTGTAGTATTGAAGACTTGCAGCTACCAGAGGATTGCAGAAAAACAGTTATCACTGGACCTGTAATCCTAGCTACTCAAGAGGCTGAGGCAAGAGGGTAAACTCAAGGTCTGCATGAGCTGTAAGATGAGTTCAAGTCCTCCCTCAGCAAATTATTGATAACCTTTCTCAAAGTGCAAAGTATAAAGCTCAACAGTAGGGAGCTACTTGGCATACATAAGGTCTGAAGTCCAAATTTATTGATATAAACAGAACTGCTACAGATGAAGCCTATAGTCACAAGGGGTTTGGAAGTACCTTGATCATTTAAGACCTGTTATGTCTTCTAATCTGGGAAAATGGCAAGCCTCTGATTTAAGTAGCTACAACTTTGTGTGTGTGTGTGTGTGTGTGTGTGTGTGTGTGTGTGTGTAGTGCTAGCTAAACACTTTACTGCTTAACTGTTCTGAAGTCACTTTTAATAATTTCTTAATGGCAGATCAAAAGCAGGAGTGTCAGAGGCAATTCCCCTTCAAAAAGGGGGCATATGAAGAACAAATGTATCACTATAATAAAAAATAAACAGGACTGGTGAGATAAAATGTTTGCTACACAAGCCTGACAACTCAAGTTTGATCTCTAGAACCCACAAAAAGGTGGAAGGAGAGAAGTGATTCCATAAGGTTGTCCCCTGATATCCACACACATGCGGAGGCACATATATACACTCTACTTACACACAATAATAAATGAAATGAAAATTTAAAAATAAATTAGAATCAATCTACTGAGTTGAGGATGCCTAACACATGAGAGGTTCTAGATTTGATCTTTAGTGTTGAGATGGAGAAAAAAAAATCAGTCCATTTTAGGAGATGAGGAGATGGCCCGAGGGTAAGAGTGTTTTCTGTGCAAGCATGAGGATTTGAACTTGGATCTCCAGAATCTATGTGAAAGTAAGGCATGTCCCTGTATACCTGGAACCCCAACACTGAGGACAGCAGAGACCAGTGGATCCCTGAAGCTTGCTGGCTAACCACCTTAGCCACACAACAAGAGCTTGGGGTCAGTGAAAGATTTTGTCTCAATAGGATAAAGCAGAGAGGCAGTAAGTCCAGAGCAGGATTCCTACCATCCCCTAGGGCTTCTGCCCATGTACATCCACATGTTCATCTCACACACCCACACACACTTTTTATCATCACCATGTACAGAAAATTCTAAATGACAGCCATGATCAAAATATTTTTTGCATCCTCAGCACACTACCCAGCCAACCCCATTCTGTCTCTGGGTACTTCACTCTTATTTTGGCCCAGACTCTACAGGGTGTATCTTGACTTTTCCGTTCCCAAGGAGGCTTTAAAGCCAGCCTCACAAAGACACAAGGAGCAAAAACAAATGGAGACACTGCAAAGCACTGAACAGCAACTGGCTTTTCTGGAAGCTGTGCAGGGAAAGCCACATAATTTTCCAGTCACTCCTTTCAGACCCCTTCTCTCTTGCTCTGAAATCCTTGAGCTCTTTTCTCACTTCCCATCACTTAAATCCTTTTTTTTTTTTTTTTTACCTCCGACTCTGATTCCACCATTAGTGCTTCTGCTCCTTTCTGTGGAGAAACATCTCCAGTTTGCAGCCTTACCTCTTGCCTTCTCCATAAACCAGAGTAATAAAACGGCTTCTGGAATTATCTGACCCCCTTCAAGAACCTAAAGGGTCAGTGGTGGGAATAAACATATAAGTAACAATGAATTGACTTACCCAATCACTCCAGGACTGATGGTGTGGACATCAGATAGTAAAACATGCATGCATAAGGTATTTATCACAGCACCCACTTAAAACACATTATAGAAAATCAAAATCATTAAAGTGGAGAAGGAAAACATTCTCCAGGGCTTTCTTTTTATTTACATCATACCTCCTGCAAGAGGGACATAGTTTAGTATTTCTGATTTCCAATCTTATAGAACTTTAACACCAATGAAGAATTCCTGATGAATTAAAAGAAAGTAGGCTAATGCTTTGAGAGTCCAGAGCCATGTAAAGTGCTTTCTATGGAGTGAGCTCGCTGTAGTACTCCTCCTTAGAGGAGTTGCTTATACTGAAATTCTCCAATAGTGAAGTGCAATAAAAGGCCTAAATTGCTTTGGCACAATTCAGTGAGATTTCACTGCACTTATTGAAGTATGTCTTTCCCCACAAGCATGTGCAGCTCCTAATGATGCACTTAGTACTCGGCTGGGGTAAAGTGCTTATAGCCAACACTGTTTGCCCAGAGCTCAGGAATGAGGAAGCCAAATGGATTCCCTTCTTGCAGGCTGAAGTGACAGGACACTGCTGTGTGAGGTCTAGCTCCTCCCAATAATGATTCCCACAGACAGCATCAGGATGAAAAAAGTCAATTTGTTAGGTTTTCCATAGTCAGGGTCTGGCTTCAGGAAAGAGTGCTATGTAAGCATGGTGGGATATGCATGTAATCTCACTCTCAGAAGGGAAGGCAGAAAACTCAGGACTCACGGTTATCTTCTACTTTGTGGTAAGTTACATACTGTTAGTTCATTGCTAACCTAGGCTACATCTCACAACAAGTGTGTAAGCATGCTAAACAAATTGCTGACAGAGTGCCATGTCTATACTCACACTCCTTTGGGCAGACTCTCACCATATCTAGTGCCAATGGCCTGCTTGAAGATGAATCTAAGCCAGCCCTGACTCTCTTACCAATTAAAGTCTGAAGAGCATATGCTCCTGTTTACAGCTTTTTTTTGTTTATAGACAATCAGTAAAAAGTCATTATCGCTCACTCAAGGAAGGCTTCTATATGATTCTTGGGCTCTAAACTGCAGGCTTGAAAATTTTTATGACACTGTATCAATAAAAAACCAAGCATGAACTGCAAATAATGCTAAATGTATTTTCTTTACGCATAGGTATTATTACATTTAGGTACTTTTCAAAATGCAAGAAAAATCGGGAGATTTAAAACTGGGCATGTGGCTCACTGGTAGAGCACTTGCTTAGCATGCTCAAAACCCTAATATAATATTGATTAAATGAATAAGATGATACATTTCAACACCTTCACATGTGTGTATGATATATACACCTCCACACATGAAAACACACACACACACACACACACACACACACACACACACACACAACTTAAAAATATAAAACCAAACTATAAAGGCTTAGTATGGTTGTATCTTCTTATAATCCTAAACTTGCTGATACTGGAATTTCTGATTTCACATTCCTGACCAAACTTGGTAGGCAGACACAGGATGGTTATGAGTTCAAAGCTAACTTGGGCTACACGGTGAATTCCAGACCAGCTACGGTTACACGGAAAGACTGTGTATTGAGTAATAATCAGTTAATCAATATTTTTTTAAGAAAATAAGAGCTGTACAGCACAAGAAACGCTAGTTGTAACACCAAAAGCTTCTAGCCATTCAAAAACGATTCACTATCTACTGGTTTCCTCCCTCTAAAAGGAGGCCTTCCTACTTAGTAAAGTGCAATGCATTGCATTTTCCAAACTATCAAAACTTTCTAGATTGTCACACAGTAATTAACTTTGGTTGAAGCAGAAAAGCTGGGAAGGAGAGAGAGCCAGTGGATTGCAGTTGGTAGTCCCTGAGCTTTCTGCATGTGGGACAGTCCTTGCCTGTGTATGCAGTCTTTTCCATGCTGGAGAGACAGAAGGTGTTGGGACACATGACAAGCAGAGTCCTAAATGTTGGAATGATAGAAGAGAGCAGAGCTCAGACCTCAGGATACTGCAGGCTTAAGATCATTCACAGGGGCACAAGATTCCAGGGTTCAGGACTCTACATTGTCTCTAAGACTCTTTTCTTTGATCAGCTTTGGGACCAACAGAACCCAGAGCTGAGCTGGTGACCTCCATTTAAGAAGGTGAATCTGAGATCATTAATATAACAGATTTCGTTTAAAATGGTCTAGAAAATGAGTGGCCTAAACATGTAATAGTCTGAGAAAAGCAAAGATGGGATGTTAACCCAAGGAAAGCTTCAGCCTATGCACTAATTTTTTCATTCTTTCTTGACTAAACATTTACTAGGCTTCTACTAAGTGTCAAGCACTGTATTGGTTTCTGGAATTACAATGTTACATAAGGTCTGGCACTGTTTTGAGTGCTGGGGTGTACTAGCTGGTTTTGTATGTCAACTTGACACAAGCTGGAGTTATCACAGAGAAAGGAGCCTCCCTTGAGGAAATGCCTCCATGACATTCAGCTGTAAGGCATTTTCTTAATTAGTGATCAAGGGTGGGAGGGCCCACTGTGTGTGGTGCCATCCCTGGGCTGGTAGTCTTGGGTTCTATAAGAAAGCAAGCTGAGCAAGCCAGGGCAAGCAAGCCAGTAGGTAACATTCCTCCACCACCTCTGCATCAGCTCCTGCTTCCTGACCTGCTTGAGTTCCAGTCCTGACTTCCTTTGGTGATGAACAGCAATGTGGAAGTGTAAGCTGAATATACACATTCCTCCCCAACTTGCTTTTTGGTCATGATGTTTTGTGTATGAATACAAACCCTGACTAAGACAGGAGGTAAGATATTAATTAGAGTCTAGCAACTAGGTATACCATGTTCCAGTGTTAGTACAGAGCTTACATTCTGGTAGGGAGAATATTGCTGAAGAAAAAGGAAAAAGAAGGCTGGAGAGATGGCTCAGAGGTTAAGAGCACTGACTGCTCTTCCAGAGGTCCTGAATTCAATTCCCAGCATCCACATGGTAGCTCACAACCATCTGTAATGGGATTCGAGGCCCTCTTCTCGTGTGTGTGAAGACAGCAACAGTGTACTCATACACAGAAAATAAATAAATTTAAGAAAATAAAAAGGGAAAAAAAGATAATGCACTTTCTAAAGGGTAGAAAAGGTTATGCAGGGAATGAAAGACACAGGTTTGGCCATAACTGGAGGATGAGAGATGGGAAGATTGCTACCTCAGCTCCAGAAAAGCTTCTCTGGGAAGGTGGCATTGTAGCTGAGACTTACAGATAGATGGAGGCAGCTGGGATAAGAATGTTCCTGAAGATGGTGCTAAGGCTGAAGCAGAATGAGCTGGAAAGAAACCCTGCAAAATGGGAATGGCATGAAGTCAACAGCAGATGTATTAGTCGGCAGTGGGTTTGAGATGTTCCAGGTTTGATTAGAAACCCCACCAGCAGCACTCAGCCTCAGGAGCCCCCTGAGCAACACCCACCGATAACACCTACTTTTTCTGTCAGTTATCTATCCCAAGCTGAGGACTTTGTAACATCTACTCGGACAACACCACCATGCCCTATGACTGTCAAGCAAATCGACATCATAGACTAGACATAGATAGTAAGCAGGTCTTTAAAAATAATCCATAGCAGTTTCCTACATCTCTGATCAATAAGGCTTGCCAGCCCTGTGGGGTCATGGACTTCTGAATCCCCCGAAAGAGCCTGTCCTTTCATTCTTTATGATTGTAATTTATATTTGTTTATGTATTTTGTGTTTGTGGAACAGAGTCCTTGTCAATGGCATGCCTTCCTATCAGTGCTGGACTTAGTCCTAAACAGTAGGATTGAAAACCAGAGGACAACTTGTGGGAATCTGCTCTGTCCTTCCCACAAGGTAGATTCCAGTGATCCATCTCAGTTCCTCTGGCTTGGTGACAAACCATCTCAGCAGCCGTAGAGCCTGTCTGTTTTGGTGTCCTCAGGAGCTTTGTCTGCCTCAAGGTTCTCCTCCATCTTAATCATCCCCACCAGAATCAGGACTCAGGAACAATCATTCTGAATGCAACTCTTAAGAATTTTACCTAGAGTAGGGTTTAGTGGTAATGTAGTTGCCTAGGGCAGCAACAGCCCTCTCCCAATGATTGCTTTTTTTTTTTTACATTAAACCTTGTCTTTGGGGCTGGTGGGATGTGTCAGTAGATAAAAGGCACCCACTTCCAAACTTGATGTCCTGTGTTTAATCCTCAGAACCCACATGTAGAAAAAGAGAACCAACTCCTGCAGGTTGTCCTTAGACATCCACATGAAAATTGTGGGTTAGGTGTATATATACACACACTAAAGTAAATAATGTAATTTTTTAAAAAAAGACTTGACCCTTACTTCTTTTCACCTTGATTGACAGCTATGTGACTCAACTGCTACAGTGGGTACTTTTGATGGCATTGAGTTGCCAGGTTAATGGCTCCTCAAGGCATCCATTTTTGGGTACTGCTGTGAAGTGAAGTAGAGTGTACCTGTTCACCTCCTTGAATTCCTGAGCAGTAGAATAGACAACAGAAAAAGAAAAAAGAAAAAGTCTTTCACTGTTTAGCATAGGCTCAGGACTTTCCCAAGCACAAAGCACTTTCCCGAAAGCAT
The DNA here is from genome assembly GCA_019843965.1 of Rhynchomys soricoides. Lineage (NCBI taxonomy): Eukaryota > Metazoa > Chordata > Mammalia > Rodentia > Muridae > Rhynchomys > Rhynchomys soricoides. Next base: position 1,060,672 of record JADRCH010000324.1, on the reverse strand, counting down.
GCTCTCCTATTGGCTGAAAATCTGGTGGCACTGCTCATGTCCTGTAGACAAACATGTGTACTGTGTTAGAGTGGCAGGTTATATTTGTTCCCTCTGTGAATCTCTTCAGTTGTGGGCTACTGTGAAATTGCTTGGTCCCTACTGTAACGCTCTTCTATTATTGAAGGACTGTGTTTAGTAATTACCTCTTCACTTACGCCTCACCTCTTCAAAAATGGTTTTGTAGTACATTAAAACGCTATGCAGGTTTTTTGTGTGTGTGTGTATATCAACCTCCATTACAGTATTTGAGACCATTGTTAAGCAAATTATAGGCAAATTTCTATTCTGGTTTGGGTAGTATTAAGGGTTGAACCTGGGGTCTTGTGCATGCTAGGCAAGCATTCTACCACTGAGCAATTATCTGAATTTTTTAAATCGTGTATTTTTAGAGAAGTTATCACTAAGTTGCCCAAGCTGGCATGAGCTTGCAATCTTCCTGCCTCAGTCTCCCAAGTAGCTGATATTATAGACCTGTGCCACAAAGCTCAGCAAATTTCTCCCCCCCCCCTTTTTTTTTTAAAAAAAAAAAGAATAAGCGTTTTACCTCCTTGATGAACAGTTAGGCCTCCTTAAAATTTGGAATATTTTTTACCTATCTGTTATCTGATGTATGAACATTAGAGCCATACTTTGGGAACACACAATCTCTCTCTCTCTCTCTCTCTCTCTCTCTCTCTCTCTCTCTCTCTCTTTCTCAAAATTAGAATTCTGTAGGGCCTAGTATTGTAGTTTGTTGATAGAGTCTTACCTAGCACACCTGAGCTCTGGATTTCATCCCTAGAGTCACGAAAAATAAAAATTAAATTAAAACTAATGGCGACTTATTCATGGGGTGGACTATAAATCCAATGTGAGCAAGCCAGGTTTCATGGAACACTCCAGTAATCCCAGGTGATCCACAGGCTACACAGGGACCAGACTGGACTGCAGAATGAGACCCTATTTCAAAAATAAAAGCAAACAGAAATTGAGTATGATCAGAACACACCAAACACTTTAAGACTAAAATTTTCATTCAAATGACCCATGGGGCCTGGCCTTCCTTCAGTCTTTTCTGGAAGCTGTACAGTGAGCAGCTGACAGGCACAGCTCAACAGTCATTGGCTTATGGGATAAATTCCTACCTCCCTCCTGGCTCTTTCCTTGCCAAAGCTACCCTTGTCAGGATAGGAGAGGTGGTGGTAGCTGCCCTCCCTCCGGGGATGCCACTCCAGGAGAAGGGAGCCCCGCCCCGTGGCCAGCAAGGACCAAGGAAATTTTTCTTAAGCATTCAGAGCCCATGACTGGCATCACCTCCCAGGACTCCGAATTCGTCCTTTCTTGTTTTAATCCTCTTAAGTTCTTTTTCTCATTCCGGGGTGGCTCGCCGGGTTCCTAGTGCCTAGAGGGGTGCCTCACCCGGCGGCCCGGAGAGGCTTTCAAGTTTACGGCCCATTCGAGGTGCAGGCGGGAGGTGCTGCGCAAGGCTGCGGAACTAATCAGTAATCTTAACACCATCACCGTCCGGCCTGCGTTTGTGGACTACGAAATGTCACAGCGTATTTTAATTGTGAGGACACAAGGAAATCTTTCTTATGAATCACCGATCAATTCTATGATTTCCAAAGTCTACAAAAATCACCCCTCAGAAAAAGACCAACTCGAGTAAGAAAGAACTGAAAAGAAAATTCTTTGCTCAGGGAACAAAATCGAGGGGGAGGGCATTCAATGTACTGCAAAAATTGCTAATGAAACAAAGCGGCAGTCTGTATGTTCAGTTAGGGCTCATAGCCCCTACACTGAGGGTCCACACTCAAAGTTAATCACAGAACCATAGAATGTGGATTAAAACACCATGGAAGAAAAAAAAAACACAAAGCAACTGAGCAGAGAAATTTTAATCAGGAACAAAGATTACCATAATCCTCTCGATGGGCTTCCTTTGCAAAGATGAGATATTTGTAGAGGACAAACGTCTGAAAAAAAAACAATAGGAACTGTGTGCCAAATTAGCCTGAGAAACATCTGATAGGCTGAGGAAATACTGAGAGAAAGCTTATCGGTGGACAGGTAAACCAGCCTTTCCTCTGCATCTGGTTGGCTTGATCGAATTATTCCAAGACTGGAAATTGAAGTCGTTGAGGATAAGTGTTTCTTCATGCTTCGTGGTTTCTTATATGTAAAGATTACCTCATTCAAAAAAAATTAAATAACCCACTCTCCTAAGACTCTTATTTTCTCATGCATTCTTGTGGTATAATTATTACTGTAAAGCCTCTTTTCCATTCATTTAATTTTCCTGGGGATTGGGAGAAAAGTCCATACAAATATTGCACAAACAAAAATCATAGGCAGTGATAGCGAAGATACTGTTTGGCAATAATCACGCTGGTTTCAACAACTATAGCATGCACTGCAGGGAAAAAAAAATACATGGGTAAGAACTTACATGAGTCATCACACCTATTAGACTGGACACAGCCACAGGACAAACAAGTTCCTTTTGTCCAGAGTACCCTTCAAGAGAAGTACTGAGGGAGAATGGAGGTTACTTCTCTGAAGAATATTCCAGACATTTGTAAGAATGTTGGATGAAAAAGCCAGTATCACACCAAACAAAGCTAAATGGTAATGATAAAAATACATGGTAAGAAATAAATGTAATTTGTGAGCAAGCATTACAGCACATGCCAGTAACCTGAGCATTGGCAGATGGAAGCAGAAGGATTGTGAGTTCAAGGCCAGACTGAACAATATAGTTGGACCCTGTCTCAAAACCAAAATGTTTTTAAGAAGTAATTTTCAAGAAATTGATATATTAAGATCAGAGAAAATTTTTATGAATTATAGATAGAAGCTAAAATTGTATACCTAGTTGATTGTGATACCAAGAACATAAGATTTTACTACATAACTCACTTTTGTGCCCAAATCTGTTATATTTACCATGGCATGTTTGTTTAGCAGATCACACCTGGAACTCTGCAGGACAGAGTAGAAAACAAGGTGCAAAGATAAGAATAAAGCACCTTTCTATGGAGCCTAACCCCTTGTTGAACCAATACACATAACACCCTATATGAGCAGACCACTAACGCTTCCACAGTAACAATACTGTAATAATAACAATCTTGCATTTATTGAAAGCTTTTCACTCTCCAAAGTGCTTTCTCATTTATTGCAGTCTCTTTGATATTCTCCCAAATAGTAAGCATTCATCTTTGGGCCCTGAGGAAAATGCATTCTTCATTCAAAGGCTGCTCAGCTATGGTTTTGTATAAGAGAAGAGCCCCACTCGGTGAGCACTTTGCTCACAAATACGAGTTTTGCTTTTCATGTAGCATGATAAAACAGCATTCTCATGGAATATGAAGTCAGGTTTAAATTGCTGTGAATCAATTGAAAAGAAAGCTTATTGAAATAACAAATTGTTTATCTTAGAGATAATTCTGCAAATCAAAAAATGATGTTTTGATGAAAATAGCTAGCAGTTTATTTACCAAGTGTATTTCCCTTCATTCCTGGGCATGTCACTCCCAGGAAAGACCATGTTTCCTAGCACCCATTGTAGGCTAGAGTAGCCATGGACCATGAAGAGAAAGGACCAGCTCCTTGCCCTGAACTGGGCATGTTTCCTTGTGTCTTAGCAAACTAGAGGAGAGGCAGTTAGTTCTGCCTTACCTACATAGATGGCAACAGCACCCTGGCAGCGGTTTCTATTAGCTGATGGAAGACATCCGATCACTTAAATGATTTCAGGGAAACAATTGGCCCAGTGCTATTCTTCAGTGTGAGAAAATAAACTTCTACGTTCTTCAGGCACATATATGCATTATATGCATACATACTTAAATGCATACATACATATGTACATACATACATGCACACAAATTTACCATTACCAAAGAATATTTTCCTCTGGCATATAGTAGAAATTTTACTGCAGCTAAGCTTTGTGACAACCCTTACAATGTAAGCCTTACCAGAGGTTGAGACAATACTATAAGGCTTGCCATGGGAATTTTAAAAATGCATTTATGAAGAGAAACATACCACAATAAGATTGTCACAACCAGTAGTGATGTGGTTCTTCAGTGCAGCAGAGCCTTTGTCAACTCATGGTGAGCTTAACTCAAGGAGCTAGGATGCTGGGGGTCACCAAAGCTGCCCAAAACAGAGAATTCTAGGTTCATGTCCATGCCAAAGAATAGACAAGCAGATGCAACAAAGAGTAAACAAAGGAAATGAAGTAGATATATTAAGAAAAAGAGAAACTCTCAAATGGAAATATGGAAAAAAACAGACAGCCTAGTTTAGCAGCTTTCTGAGGATGAGACTTTGAACAAGAATGGGATGGACATCAAGTTCATCTTTATCATTCTTGATGAAGAATGAGACTGGTCATTCTTGGAGTAGATTGCATGCCAAACCAGTGAGTGGTCTACATACCCTTTGTATAGCTTTTCAGCCCAGTCAGAAAGGTGACTCAGTGTTGCTCATCCAATAATGAGAGTAGTCATGAGTCATGGTCTCCCTCAATTAGTTTTTCTCTTTCTGTAGGCTTTTCATCCAGTCAAGAAAGACTCTTTTTGTTTTGGGATCTATGTGACTGGCTTATGATTTACCCAGGATCATCATCCTAGCTGCTTATAGAGAGCTCACTCTGTCTTAGTCCTAAGATTAATATTTATCCAGGTGGTACAGGCCTGTAATCTCAGTGCTTGGGATGTGGAGGTAGGATACCAAGCTGGGGGCTATCCTAAGCTCCATAGTGAGACCTTGTCTGAAAAAAAAGGAGAGTAATTAAGAAGAGATTAATATTTAAATTGATTTATTCAAAGATTAACTAGTAAATGATTATATTATTTTAAATTTAAAATGACTAGTTACAGAATATATTGTTTAGGTTCTTTTCAATCTATTTCAAACTCAGTGATAAGAAGTATGCAAAATCCCCGGTCAAAGTTAACAGTCTCTTTATTGACTGAGTGTATAGACTTCCTGTGGCTTTGAAGACATGAATACAGATTGGGATGAGTTGGCACACTCCATTTGACATGACAATATTGTGGTTAATGTCAAACCACAGAGTTCATTGACTTCTTGGGTCACTTTATAAATACAAAGTGTTGGTTTGAAAGTCCAGGATATATGGTTTAGTGAAATTGATCAAGGCTCACTAGTGAGGCAGGAACATCTGAGCCTTTTCCACAAGACACACAAAGTATTTGGCCAGGACCACAAAACCATAGCCAGAAATCTGCTAGCAAATCAAAATTTCTTTAGAAAGGATTACACATTGGGATCACAGTGGATTTTGGGTTTTTTTTGGTTTTTTTTTTTTGGTTTTTTTTTTTGTGATTCTAAGATAGGCTCAGGCACTTTAATCTAGTGTTTTAGGATTTGATTGCAGTGATTCTTGTCACTTCATTATAAATGAGAAAGGTTTTTTTATATGGAAATACAAGATGTTTTGCATTGACAATAACACTACTCCTGGGACTGAAGTACATATGACTTTCTGACTGCTACATTATACTCTAAAAAGAATTTTTTAAAGAACCAAAGACAATATGTATTTTGAATATTAATGTTCTTCTTATTTTATATTAATTTTCAAAATGGAACAAGAAAATATAAAGTACTTCATCTAACATAAATAACTCCATGTTTACCCAAACCATATTTGATCATGATTATTTAAAGAAAAATATCTTGACCAAAATATTTCACTAACATAATTGCCTACAATCCCAGTGTTTAATTAGTTTTGTTTTCTAAAATCTTATACCGGATCTAATATTACAAATTAATCTAGAGACAGATTTTCTAAGAACAGACTCAGAGGATAGAAGTTAAAAGTCCTTCTGAGCCAGGCAATGGTGGTGTACTCCTTTAATCCCAGCACTTGGGAGGCAGAGACAGGCGGATTTCTGAGTTCGAGGCCAGCCTGGTCTACAGAGTGAGTTCCAGGACAGCCAGGGCTATACAGAGAAACCCTGTCTCGAAAAACCAACCAAAAAAAAAAAAAAAAAAAAGTCCTCTGAACATCAAAAACTATTAGAACCAGGATAGAAGTTTAACTGAGGGTTCTTTCTAAACACGTAGATCCAGAATCCACCATCTTAATAAATCATTCACTAACTCCAGTCTGTGTGAAAGAAGGTGATGCATGTTAGAAGAAAAGTGAAGAGGCATGAAATGCTGGCAGTACTCTAGAAAAACTTTCAGACAAACAGAAAAGACAGACAAGAGCCCCAAGAAATGATTAATTTGGGCCTCTAAGTGGTCCTACAACACTGCCTTTGCCTCATGCATCATTTAGACCTCAGGTTCATTTCAGATCTATTTACATGGGAAGTAAATGTTTCAAATTTCTATTGAAAATTCTTCTTCGAAAAATTGCCCTAGAGAGGGGCTAGAGAGATGGTTCAGCAGTTAAGACCATATTCTGCAACTGCTCATGACCCTAAATTAGGTTCTTGACATCCATGCTTACAAACACCTGTAACTAGCTCCAGAAGAGTTGATGCCTCTTGCTTCCCTGAATACCTGCACTAACATGCACATTAATATTTAGACAGTCACATAATTAAAACTTACAAAAATAAATCATTTTTAAAGTAGAGTTGCCTTTGGGGTCTAGTGGGATGGTTTAGTAGGTTAAAAAAGAAAAACAAACAAAACAAAACACCCCAAACAAACAAACAAAAATCCTTTTCCATAAAGTGTGAAATCCTGAGCTCAATCCTTGGGTCACACAGGGCTGAAGTAAGAACCAACTCCTACAAGTAGTTTTATGACCTCCACACATATTCTGTGGCACTTCCCATCCCACCCTGCATAAATAAATACAATAAACTATGTATAAGGAAGAACAGGTTTATTTTAGCATATTCTGTGGGATATAGTCCACCATGAAGGAAACAGCCAGCAGCAAGAAGGGAAGGGCATAGCAGCAGGAACAGGAGGTTGGCTGTATATACACACACACATACGCACACACGTATACATGTATGCTTCAAACACAGAGAATGATGAATATATGCTGTTGCTCAATTTCCTTTTTTCAACTTCTACAATCCAGGACCTCAGACAGGGAATGACAGTACCCACAGCAGAGAGTCTTCCATCTCAATATATTCAAGATCATTTTCCACAAGAATAGCCAGGGCCCCGTTTTCAAGGTGATCCTAGACTGTCAAGTTGACAATTAATAGTTATCACAATGAGTAATAGGCATAAGACACTTAGCAGGACTCGACATTCTGCCTCAGGTGTTTATAGTAGTTTGTTATTTACTTTTCACAACTATATGAAAGTAACTGATACAATTATATTGTCCCTTTACAGAAGAGGGAAATTGGCACTAGAAGTATAAGTGCCAAGCTCAAGATGACGATGAACCATAGCTAATAGTCACACTACTGCACCCTTGGCCAGAATATATCACCTTAAAGTTTTTACATCAGAGATGATGAAATTGTAGTCACTCACCCATACACCTTCATAGCATTCCATCATAAAGGAATTAATTTACATTTGCAGGAGACAAACCAGAGCAGCATATCCTAACTAATGAGGAGTCTGTATGGGATCCTTAAGGAAATCTCATATTCCTCCTGTTTACAATGGTACCAAAACTGACCTACACCCAGTATGGCACACAGTCTCCTTCTGCTGCCTTCATATCAAGATGTAGAACTCTCAGCTTCTTCTCTAGCACCATGTCTGCCTGAATACTCCCATGGTTTCCAGCCACGATGATAATGGCTAAACCTCTGAAACTGTAAACCATCCCCAATTAAATGTTTTCCTTTGTAAGAGTTGCTGTGGTCGTGGTCATGGTGTCTCTTCACAGCAATGGAAACCCCAACTAAGATCACTGATAAGACATGAGTTTCCCAATTTACAGTAAGTTGACAGTGGTTTCTTTGACTGTGTGGTAATATCACAGCAACAGGCATTCAGTGCAACAAAATGCTTAGCGTTTGGGTCTGTTTGGTCTGTTCTCAGGCTACTATAAGCATCGTGACACTTTATTGTGGATCTGGGGACAGCAATTTACAGCCCCCAACCATGAGAATGAACAGCCACACTACAGGACTTGTTTGGGAGCTCAAATGTATTAAGTGTATTTTTGACTTTTGGTATTTTTGATTTATAAATTATTTACTGGACCCATAATATTGCAGTAAGTAAGGAAGCACTTGTATGGTCCATGTGGTTATGGTGAGCCTGAAGCCAATAAAAGAGCTGCAGTGGTGTGCACACCTGTCATTGCAGCTCTCAGAGGGTGAGACAAGAGGATTGAGAGTTGGAGGCCAGCCTGAACCACACAGTGGGACCCTTAAAATACAGAGAGAGAGAGAGAGAGAGAGAGAGAGAGAGAGAGAGAGAGAGAGAGAGAGAATATAAAAGGAGGAAAGGAATGAAGGGATGAAGGGATGAATGAAAGAAGGAAGGAAGGAAGGAAAGAGCCATCTATCTGAAACATGCTCAGTAGCTTATCAGCCACACTTACAATGCTCTTAAAATTATGAAGTAAAAATAAACTAAGACGAATAACATTGAGTTCTAGAACAGATGGAATGCCTTTCAAAGACCTGAAATATACCAACTACAAGAAACCATGCATCTTCTTGCATAGTAATAATTGAAACACTTGTTAAAATCAGTTTAGTTGTGTGTCGTGATAATGATCTGTAAGTCACGTGTTTATAAAAATTGAGCTGGATGAAGTAGTGCACGCCTTGAATCCCAGCACTTGGAGGGCAGAGGCAGGTGGATACTTGTGAGTTTGAGGCCAGCTTAGTCTACATAGTGAATTCTAGGACATCCAGAGCTACACGGTGAGACCTGGTCTTAGAAAAATAAAACAGGAGGTGGTTAAAATAAGAGGACCAGCCAGCCATTGTTGGACTATCCAATCTGTGCTGTATAAGCCAGTGTAATAAATCCCCTTTGCAATATATATTCATCCTACCTGTTTTGTTCTTCTAGAGAACCCTGACTAACACCCACTGTATGTGTATCTGGCTTCAAACACTGTTGGTCATAGCCAAATCGATTTCTTTCTTTCTCATCCTGTCCCCACAATATCGCCCAAACTGCATGTATGCAAAATTGTAATATAACACACTGATATCCTATGAATCCTATGGATAATGATTACGTTTTTTGGTTTGTTTGTTGTTTTTTTTTAAGAGATAGAGAGAAAAAGAAAATAGAAAAGAAAAGAAAAAACAAGCTCTCAGTGTGCAGTCCAGTCTGACTCTAAACTCGGGCTCTTCTTACCCTGGTGCTTTGGAAGCACTGGAATTAAATGAATGGCCAACTCTTCTCAGCTTGAGCTTTTACAAACCAAAGCCACCTTCCAAAAATGCACATTTCTCTCTCCACCCATCCCACACAGTTACTTCAAAAATTTACTTAAATCAGTTACTGGAATTACTCCATTATGACTACATTTATATTGTTTGCTATTGAGCTGAGTGTCATCTCTAATGTTTCTTTTCCCTTCCTCCTGTAGCTACTTAGTCTCTTATACTAGGCTGGTTTAATTTTCTGTATACTTATAGGTATTCCCTCTCCTCAGAGTCATAAGAGAGTTATAAAATGTCCATAACCTTCATGAACATCAAAAAGATCTGTTATTTTTGCATTTTTGTCAAAATTCTGTATTTTAGTGCTTCTCCTTTGGGGTGTGGTCTGGCCACTCTTCCTAAAGCTAACCCCATTTGTTTTTGTTTTTGTTTTTGTTTTCTTTCTTCAATCTGCTTTGCTTGGACTCTGTTTGCTGGGTCTCATAATTGCTCATTTCTTGATTTACTTTCTGGTCCTTCTTTTTCGTATTCTTTATGATCTGATAAGTTTCTACGGAGGGGACAAAAAAGTGTGTGTGTTCAGTCTGCTGTTTTTAATGAGAAGTCCCCAAGCCATTTTTTCTTCTGGTCCTGTTTACACTGAGGTAACCTTTGATAATGGGATTAGACTCCTTGCCTTTATGAACATCATAAAAGGAGAGACAACTATAAATGCAACTTATGTTACCACCACCAGCAGCTGACTCCTGAGTGACTAGATTGTGTATATAATTTGCCCATATGGCAGCTTGCTACACAGTTTTATGTCTGGCTTACTAAAGTATGTGGTATCATACTCACACAAGTGTGAAATTTGTCTTTAAAAGTTGACTAAATTAGCCGGGCAGTGGTGGTGCACGCCTTTAATCCCAGCACTTGGGAGGCAGAGGCAGGTGGATTTTTATGTTCGAGGCCAGCCTGGTCTACAGAGTGAGTTCCAGGACAGCCAGGGCTACACAGAGAAACCCTGTCTCAAAAAACCAAAAAAAAAAAAAAAAAATCGACTAAATTATCTAATACAAAACTGATAACACAGATAATAAAAATAGGCAGCTTTGTTATATAAAATGTTATTTTGTTATATACGAATAGTAACACAAATATTGGTTCTCTCCTTCTACCACATGGGTCACAGGGGTTGAACTCAGGTCATCAGGCTTGGCTGCATGCACCTGCTAAGCCACAGCAGTTCCTAATCATATAAAAAATAAATCAGTGGCTGGGGAGATGGCTCAGTGGTTAAGAGTGCTGGCTGTTCTTCCAAAGATCTTGAGTTCAAATCCCAGCAACCACATGATGGTTCACAACCATCTGTAATGAGATTTGATGCCCTCTTCTGGGGGTGTCTGAAGACAGCTACAGTGTACTTACATATAATAAATAAACAAATCTTTTTAAGAAATGAAAAATCAAAAAGAAATCATTTTTGCTTTCTTTATGACCCAAATACAAGAAACCACTAAATCTTCTTTAAGACCTTGCAGTGGTAGAATGTTTCTTCACTTAGATCCAAAGGTAAGAGACAACACACCTATGACCAGACAGTGTGTTTAGAAGTTACAGTCAGCGATAATTTCATCTGCTAAATCAAATGATGTTGTGATGGCTAGTTATCAGCTTGACTATATCTGGAATGAACTACAACCCAGAACTGGAGGGCTTACCTGTGATCCAGATCTTGAGGCTGGAAGACACAAGTTTCTGACCTGGATCTTGGCATGGAGATCATGGAGCATTGTGTCTATAAAAAGCTTATGCTCAGGCATGGTGGTACACACCTTTAATCTGGGCCACACGTTCTGCTGGAGACCTACATAAGGACATTGGAAGAAGCCCTTCTTTGCCTGCTTGCATTTACTTGCCAGCACATCTGTTGGAATCTACTTCTACAGAAGACCAGCTGAAACAACTAGCTCATGGGACTAGATCCTTGGACTTCCCATTCATAGCTGACCATTGTTGGGTTAGTTGGACTGCAGACTGTAAGTCATCACATCAATTTCTATAATATGTAGAGATAGTCTATAAGTTCTGTGACTCTAGAAAACCCTGACTAATACAGAAGTTAATCACAGTTGTCCACGAGATCAGAATGTGACTGTATTTATTGTCTTCCTCATCAATGTATTTGCTGTCTGCTTCCTGTGGTTTGAAATGACAGCATCCACAATATCTAGGAGTTGTGTTTCCTTCATTTTCTTGGCTTGCATGAAATAACTGAAAGACCAACATTGCAGACTTGTTATTTAATTGCTGAAATGTATAACTTAAATCAAGATGTACAGTCTGCTTTTTGTTTGAGGGATTATCCAGCAAGCTTTCCTGCCAGCTTTGCCTAGTGTTTTATCTTAGCTATGCTTCTATCCATTATAGACAGTGTTCAGCTCTAATCATTTGCTGTTGTATTCAGTTTGTTATGGAGTGTTGCTGAAAACTTTTACTTTTACTTTTCATTTGGTTAAATCGATGTAGATCTACCACAAAAGAACACTGGGCTTTTAATAATTTTATTATAGACTTCCCATCTAATGAGGATAGATCAAGACACAAAAGATCCTTGGTAGTTGACACACCCTAGGGAAGCACCTACATCCCTGCCTCTGGTTCTACAAGTCGTTGTATGACCTCCACCCCTAGACTATAAAAAGGGACATCATCTGTGAGTTACTGTCATCAAAGGCATTGGGAATCTCTCCTAGGGTTACATTTCATAAGTATATTGATAATAGCCATGCTCTAAATACTGTCTTTACTGGCTGGATGAAGGCAGTGAAAGCATGACATGGCACTGTTGCAATCTCTGGCTGCAGGTCAGCAAATGTTCAGGGTCATTAATCACACACTTGCAAGGAGATGAGTTTGACTAGCAGTCTCAGTGATGGTCTTAGACACAGATTCTTCTCTATCAAGCCTTAAGACACAATTACAGGCCAGTCAATGTTTTAATTTTAGCCTACTAAACCCCAGCTATGTCACAGAGACTGAAGTACTAAAAGTAGGCTGTTTCACTGGGCAGTGATGGCTCACTGTAGTAGGTTGGCTTGATGTTGTTTGCATTCTGATGTTAATTCTGTTTCCTCAAGAGGGGTCATCCCCCCCATGACACCCCCCATCCCAACCCTGCTGACAAGCAGTCCATCATGTACTCGAGTGATGTCATGTGAACCTTCTTCCCATGTTCACTGGTCAATAAAGGCAAGAGCTGGTAATTGGGTAGGGTAAGAGAAAGGTGGAGCTGGAGTTTCCAGAATGGGGGTAGATAGAGAAGGGAAAAGAATGAGAGGGGAAGGAGAGAGGACAGAGGAAATGGAGGAGAAACTGTGATGGACCTGTACCACATGGCTGGGAGAAACAGCAAGTAACAAGGGGTCTTATAAGTTAGTATAGTACTAGATCTGAGTACATGATGGATTGCTTGCTGGGGCTTGGGGGAGGGGGAAACCCTTCTTGAGGAAACAGAATTAATTAACATCAGAATATAAACAGCATTAGGATAACCCATTACAGTTCACATCTTTAAATCCCAGCATTCAGGAGGCAGAGCAGGAGAATCTCTAAGTTCAAGGCCAGCCTGGTCTACAGAGAAAATTATATGTTTCAGGACTGTCTGGGCTATGTGGATAAACCCTGTCTTGAAAAAACAACAAACAAACAAACAAACAAACAAAAAGTTGGGTCTTTCAATTGTAAGCTTGTGGTAACTTGTTAAATAGTAATAGAATGCAAATATATCTTTAGTCCTGTAGTGAACAACAACAACAAAAAAATAAGAAATGGAAATGTGAAATAAGATATTTTTATAGGACAAGTAAGGGGCCGTAAAACCTCTAAGGCCTTGATGAAAAAAGTTCCAGAGAAAGATAAGATCTTTGTAAGTGGTAGCCTCCATTCTTGGTGGAAGAACCTGATCCTGACTTCTGCATTGGTGAGCAGTGGACTTTGAGAGCAGAGAAGACTTTAGTATGGAGAAGGGACATTAAAAATATTTGCAAAGATACCCATACAACAGTGTTTCCAGGACCCTGTCTGTGGTGCCCTTTGATCTTGTTTGTACAGTCTTGATAATTACAATAATTACAATGCACTCTGCTGTGTTACACCCAAACTCAATCTACACATGACAAAACTGAGACACAAACTGCTACTTGGCATGCCTAATGTCACACATCCACTTGAATTAGCAGAGTCAAGATCTGAACTCTGAGCTACAGAGCCCACATCTAGCTATATCTTCAGAGATTTTTGTGACTGAGGGTTCATGGTAACTTTTACCACCATGTGGATCCCTGTTTTAGATAACCACTGCAGGTTGAGCTCCCCCAAAACAGATTTTCACCCTTAATGTCGGAGTACTAAAGACTGCCCTCAGAAGTGACACCTGGAAGGGAGACATGAACTGACACAGAGGTGTCACAAAACTCCATTTGACCTCCAGTGTCAGAAGCAAAGGTGATTTGTGGAGCTATGGAGGCACAGTCTGGGCCTTTATCCTGGGTATGAGCCATCGCTGGTGCAATTTACTCTGGTAACAGAGGTGCCAGCTATCTTTTTATTTCCCACTAGTTAATTAATTTATTTGCTTTAAATCCTGATCACAACCCCCACAACCCCTCCCGAGCCCTCTAAGAAGGGGGAGGTCCCCCCCTGAGAACCAACCCACCGGAGGTGTCAGCTATTTTAATTCCTAGAAAAGGATAACAACTCACTAGAAGGTTCTCCCATGTGAATCTTTTTCAGGGCTGCACTTTAGCTAATGTCTTCCTCTGCCTGATCTTGCTGGCCCCCTCAAAGTTTGCCTCTGAGGGCAATTTTTAGTACTAATATTTAAGAGAAATCTAAGATTGCTGGTAAAGAACCTATTACACTGGGATCTGATACATTTTAGTCAGGAAGATGTATCACACTTAAGATCATCCCTACTTTGACCCCTACTATTAGATTTCTACAAAGGATCCTCAGGATGAGTGGATGGTTTAATGGAAGTAGAGCAACCCAAGTTCAGATCCTCAACACCCACATGAAAAAAACAAGCATGACCATGTATGCTCTTGTAACCCCAATGTTGTGAGAAACAGAGACCACTGGATCATTGAGGCTTGCTGGGCATTTAAACTAATGGAAACCAGGTAGTTCCATGTTGAATGACTGTCTCAGGGTAATGAGGTGAAGTGGTGGAACTGATCATTAACATCCTCCTCTGGCCTCTGCATATGTGTTCACAGGCACTCACACCCTTACATACACAAATAAATAAACCAATAATTACAAAGGATCCCCTGTAGTTAGTATATATGGACTCTAGTAAAAGAGCTTAAGGAAAAAAAAGAAAAAAGGAAACCATTTGTGGTAAGTGTAGTTAGTGGCTGAGAGGAGACATGCAACATGGCAATTTGGTGAAGAAAGTAGACCCTACTAACTACTGAACTACAAATAATTTTTTTTGGCCAACCAAACTTAAAGGTTTGTTGAGAATGTGTTAAACCACCAAGACGTTACCCACAAAGGGGGTCCAAATGACTTATTAAGGAATTGCAAGAGCAAGACTCAATGGACCTAGATTATTTGGCAGTAGTCCATGTGGGCTATTTGATTTATGCAGACATGACCTTTCCTACTTGTTCTAACTTGCTTCCTTCCTGTTGATATTTGAGGTGTTCCCCTTTTACTAAAGGCCTATAGGAAAGATCTAGAGAAGGGCCTTTCTTGTAACCTCTCAAGCATACTCCACATAACTCATTATTGGCCTATGGATCTCCAGTTTATCTAAGATTAGTCAAGGCTATGATGTATGTGTGTAGTGGAGGTAGGGTGGGGTGGGGGAGATATCAGAATTCCAACTGCTTAGGCACATGCCAGACCACTTTAACCAATATCTGAGAGTCAATTCAAGACACTAGGATTGCTCAAACCCTGAGGAAAAAGGAAGTTACAGCCAAGGTTAAGAACTACTAAGACTGAAGGGAAAAGCCAAAGGATGTGACTGTTAGGCAACTTACACATTTAAGTCCATAGAAGCTGTGTGTCAATGACCAGATAGCACCCAAGAGGCAGTTTAATTGGGGTAAAACACCAAGGACCAAAGCCTAACAAAAAAGTCAAATGTTCTAATGCAGACCTGGTGCAAATTTAACGATTCCGATCTTCTTCACAATCAAGGACTACTAATTTCCCCCAACAACTAACATGTAAGTTTAAAGTCTTATTTTATCTTACCTACCTTCTGGCCTTTCCTCCTTTCTCTTCCTTTCTCTTTCCATTCTTTCAAGGGGAAGGAAAGGGACAAGTGACACTGAGGAGCTTCACACATGGTAGATGAGCATTTTACCACTGAGTTTCATTTCCAATCTCCAGCCCTATATTTCCTTTTTCTTACTGAGTATTTCACTTGGCATTAATTCCAATTATATCTGTTCAATCATCTGTGTGCAAGGGAGAATGTAGATGTAGAAATCTTATATTCTTCATTACTTGTATCACTAAGATTCTTGAGGTAAACAGGTGTGTAGGGTAGCATTCCTTGGCAAAGTATATGTAAATCTAAATAAACAAACAAGAAACAATGATCAAAAAACAAAATCCAAAACAAGGTGTATAGAATTTGTCAATCTGAATTCTTGTTTGTCTCATAGTGTGTGCTTTCTGTTTCTTCCTAGGAACCCGACTCACTGTCAAGTGGCTCTAAAACATATTTCATAAAACTCCTCAAATCCACCTGTGGCATGACAAAATTGTTGGAGTTAGAATTACTGGATGGTCACAGACAAATTCAAACACACACACACATACACACACACACACACACACACACACACACACACACTCAAATTAACTTTGATCTTGATGATACTAATTCCAACTGAAAGCTGGAGAGTTTGGCCAGAATTCACCTAAATAGAAAACCTATCAGACCTTTCTACTTTTGAGTTCCTAGGTCAAAGCCAAGACATTAGTGCTGAATTAGTAGAACTGGCTACTTCTAAACACAACGGACTCTGCTTATGTCTACAAATCTTATTTGGTCAGTCAACTAGATTAGTCCCTATTTAGAAAGAAAGCTAAGTGGACTTTCTGGAGTATGCTATCTTCTTCCTCTTCCTAACTCCTTCTGCCTATGCAAATGTACCCATGTGGCTATCAGGCATAAGTTATTGCAACAATTTGACACCATTGTTTTATTAACAAATGTGATGCAGAGTAGAATAACTAAATAGGGACACACAGTAAAAATCAACATTTCATTGACCTTTTAAACTGAAAAGTTCTGTTCTACAGACAAAGGGGAGAGCAATACAATTACATGATAGTGCACTTACAGCTTTGCTGAATGTGTGAGGAAGCCTTGGCTGGCAAGCCAGTCTTCCCATCCCGTCTACCCAAGAAAAGATTGAAAAGAACAGGACAGCTGTAGTGTCTCGACTGAGATTCAATGGTGAATAGAGTGACAGATGTAGAGCTCGTGCCCCAAAGTGGGCAGGCACTTGTCCCCAACAAACAAAAGAGGGTGACAGTCTCAGAGCCCCATTTATTATTTCAGTAACATTTTTTTAACAGCCAGCTGTCTTTTTTTATATGTAAGACACTGATATAAGGCAGTATTGACCTACCTGTTCTCAAATGCTACCTTATCTGATAAGCCAAGTAAAACAATTTTTCCCACTTCATGACTATTAACTTTATATTCTATTATACTTTGCTAAGTATGTACTGTATACTATTACTCTACCCTTTGCTTTAGTTCATGTCTCAAGTAAGAGCTTCTGTAGTTTATCTTAAAATGACCTATCAACATTCTGAAAAGTAGGGCTAGGGTACAGCAGAGTGGTAGAGCATTTACCTAGAATCTATGAAGTCCTGAGTTCAATCCCCATGACTACAAAATGAAAAAAAAAAAAAAAGCATAAGAAGTAAAATTCTGCATCTTAAAAATGCCTTGAGTATTACAAGGCCTTTGTCTGGTTTTGTTATTATTTATAGGAAAACGGATCCCATGGCTCAGTGCTACCTCAGTAAGCCCTCCATCCACTACGCTACTCCCCAGCCCCCCATTTCTTGGCACAGGGTCTCCCTTGGTTGCCCACGCAGATATGGAATTCATAATTTTGTACCATGCCCAGCTAAATATGTCATTTACATACAAAACAAACAAATGAAAACATTCCTGGTTTGACCAGGTGTGGCTTACTCCCAAAACTGGGGAGGCAGAAGCATGCGGGTCTCTGAGTTTGAGGCCATTCCTGACTTAAGCCAGAGATGCATACTGAAACTGTGTCTCAGCAAAATGAAAAAAAAAATAAGCAAATCAAAGCAACCCCAAAACATCCTGGCTCTGTCTTCTAGCAGGTCTCTATTATCCATAGTACTGACCTTAATAAACTCATTGAATGTGCATTAGGCTGTGACTGCAATTGCCTGTGGTTTTTGCTTTTCTCACCAGAAACTATGCATATCTTAAAACTGAGCATGACTATTGCTTAAGTGTGTCCAGAGTAGATGCTCAGTAGATACATATTACCTCAGTGGTTCCTTAGGAACTTATGCAGTTGGCAGGGCAGCTATCTTTATTCTGTAAATAAGGGACAGAGGCTTGGGAAGAGTCATTGATATATCAATGAACCAGCAGGGAAAAGCAATGAACTTAGAAAAAGAAACCAGTTTTGCTAGCTTATAAGTTGGTGTCCATTTATATATATATGGTTTATCTTAAAGCATATGGTTTCTCCAAATGGATGGAAAATTTAATCAGTTTTATATAGAAATATGTCAATTTCTTCATACTGATCAGTAAGACGTAATTTCTCAGGGACAGAAATAGTACATTAGCAGTGGTCAGAAAGCATGATGATTTTGCCTCATATGTGGTTCCCAGATTTTACAAAGACATATACAAACATGTAAGTATATTTGCCAAGAAATAAATGTGAAGCTATCTAGACAAAGGACTATCAAGAGGTAGGGGGCCCTGGGAAAATAAATAACATGTACCATGTTATATATAATTTTAAATTTAGGCTCATTTTGCCTTTTATTGAATAAAATAAGCAAATGTTCTAAAGAAGAAGATGAGGAAGAAGAAGTATAAATTTAGTATTTAGAGGGGTTGCTTAAGCAGGAAAATAGCCAGTTCTAGGTCAATCTGGGCCTGATAGAAAGACTGGATTAGTTCTCTCTTTCTGAGTTAAAATGCATGATCAAGAGAAGTTACAGAAGAAATGGTTTACTTGGGCTAATTGTTCTAGAGGATTTAAGAGTCCATGATCGTAGCAAACAGCAAGTACAGCAGCATGAACAGGAGCTGGGGGTTCATATCTTGAACCCCAAACAGGAAGCAAAGAGCAAGCAAGGGGCTGACAAGGTTTTGAAACCTCAAAGCCTGTCCCAGTGACAAACTTCACCCAGAAAATCCATACCTCCTAAATCTACCCAAACATTTCTACCAACTGGGGACCAAGTGTTCAAATGTCCAAGACTATGGGGGAATATCTCCTATAAACCACCATAAAGACCCTATCTCAAAAAGTTAACGAGGGGTAGTGATATGACTCAGGAGGTAAAGGCACCTGCTAATAAGCCTGACAATCAAAGTGGCTTCTCAGACCACATGGTGGGAGGAGAGAATTGACTCATAGAAGTTGTCCTGAGACCTCACAAGTGTGCTGTTGTACATATGCACACACTAACCCCACCACCATCACCATTGCCACCACCACAACCACCACTCCACACATGAATGCACACATACACGCGCGCGCACACACACACATTCATACATAAATGTAAAAAAATTTGATAGAAAAAAAGAAAGAAAAAAACTACATAGACTTTATGGCATAGGTTTATGACCACTCAGAGGCTGAGGCAAGAGGATTGCTGTGAATTCATGGCCAGCCTGAGCTACATAGTAAGATCCTGGCCAACCAGAGCTACATATCAAGACCTAGACTCAAAAAACAAACAATAATAACAAACATATAAATTGTAATATATTGTTATAATTTAACTGTACAATTAGATTGTGGTTTTTATAGCTGAAATTCTGATTAACCAATCAGAAATTTTTTAGTAAGCTTAACACAATCTTCAACATTTTTTTGCTCTGCTTTAAATATAACTCTGAAAGATGAAGCAACTATTGAACTATTGAAGGAAATATTTAAAAATGTGAACTACATAAGAATAAATGAAAACATTAATTTTTTTTTTTTTTTTGAGACAGAGTTTCTCTATGTAACAGCCCTCACTGTCCTGGAACTAGCTTCATAGACCAGGCTGGCCTCAAACTCATAGAGACCTACCTGCCTCTGCCTCCCGAGTGCTGGGATTAAAGGTATGCACCACCATGCCTGCCTAAATTAAATTGAAATAATCAAAATAAGAGTGAGTTGGACCCAAGGAGGTAATTATGTGTATAAAAAATTGGATGTTCCCATTAATTTTTATATAAAGCTGTATAAATTTCAAACCTAACAAACTGAAAAACTTCATCTACATTTATTTCAAAAGTAGGCTTAAGTTCCAGGAATATCATGCAGTTTGAAGTCGACTTTTTATCAGAAGAGAAAAATAATGCTAATGAGTGAATACTAAGTACAACACAGTAATTCTACAGAGGTAAATATCTAATTACCTCCATTTCCCAAAGTGGGATAAATCACACATTAAGTCATATAATAATTTAAGGACTTGTAAGAGACAAGAAGATGTACTTGATATTCTTTAACCAATTACTTTTAATTAACATGTCTATATTATAAACATATGAGAACATTTTAAAATTAAAAATGTAAAAATATTCAATGCAAGAAGAATATGGATCTGTACTGCTCGAGGCAACACACCATTGGGAAGATGAGAGATCTTACTTCCATTTCCCCATTAAAGACTAAGTCTAGACATTCATAATTACACCAATTAATTGGCCATTTTGGCTAAATTATGTAAATTGTCTACATACACTTCTCAAAGTACATAACTGCCAATGCTATTTTCACTTTGGTCAAGACTATGCTACATAGCAAAATGAAGTGGATAATTAGGACAATTACTCTGATGCTTAGATCAAACATTAATTAAGGTAAAAGCAGATAAATTTTTTTGAATTTGAATTGAAATCTATTCTACTTGTATTCCATAAGCATGCCAAAACGTAGTCTTTTCAATTGTTTTTGAAATCTGACTATATGGCAACTTTTAGTCAGAATTTCTAAATTTCTGAAAACTCCTAAGATGCCTACACTATAGGATAGTATTTTAGAGTTATGTATATCATTGTTAGCTTAAATCTTATTTTCTAAATTCATAGTCAACACTGATAAAATTTAGAAATGTTCTGAACACAAAAGTAACGTCCCTGAATGCTAATGCTTGTGAACCTCAATGAGTAGAATGTAAAAGAGAATTTTCTATAGTAGCATTAAGGGTATACAGAAAAGTACTCTCTGGGCAGGACTTAAGAGTAGCTCCAGTTGTGAGTAATCTGATTGTTATATCTAGCCAGACAGAGTAAATAGAAATGACTTCCATCCATTCATCTATCTATTTATCCATCCATCTTGTATCAACCTAGAGAAAACCTAAACAATAGCAATAAAATCTTAACAACTAATGACCTTAAGCACAGGAAATATGTTCTTTGAAATGAAATGTTTCATTGGACCATTATTTTCAGCCTTTTTTTTTTGTTGTTGTTGTTGTTGTTGGTTTGAAATTATCAAAATAAAAAGTTACCCCAAAAGTGCATTTTTAAGCACCACATAAAATAAGTAATAAACATTCAATACCCATCAAACCTCCATGAATATGATATGCCTGAGACTGAAAATTCTGTAGTCCCTCATTTCTTAAAACCATACTGTGAAATCTATACTAAAAGATTCTTTCCAATAGGCCTTAAGTGAGCACTTTAAAATATCCCCAAGGTTTCCCATGCAGGGTATAGTTAAAGAGCATTCCACTTGAGATCCTTGCTTGAAAGGCCCTATAGAATTGCAGAGTATCATTATTAAGCAAATGTTCCTGGGCCCTTGGGTGGTTCACTTAAAACACATTTCACTGTATTGAATATTCAATGCCAAAAGCACAGTGTTCAGTGTTAAGATTTGCAATTTAAACCCAGTTGGGAGAAGTAAAAGGTCTTGTAATTTGCCTATACTGTATTGCATTGATGTGGTAGCTTTCATTGATAATTAAGTTCCAAAAATATGAGTTAGATTGGGGGAACAATGGGAGAAAGCTAACCTTCCTATTACAGCTTTAGCTCTTGACTTCTTGTATTTAAGATTACAGATGCTCCATTAAATCGATTTTGTGTTTAATCTCCTCTTGAAAAACAGTGAATGCAAGTCCCCAACTTTCTTCCCTTTCAGAGAACCCAAGTATTTGACAATGAAAACTACAAGGCTCAAACTAGATAATTAACACCACCCACTGGGGATAAGAAAAGTCTAGCAAGTCTTTTTTGGGTAGTTTTCCTCAACTAAATCTCACTGGGTTGGCATGTCAAAATATATTTCAAGTTGGATTTTCAAATACATTTTTAAAGGAACAAGATTTGAGAGGATAGAGGTGTGCTTAATATGATAAAATTACATTCACTTTACATACATAATTTCTTTAAAAAAGAACATTTCAAATCTAAAATTGTGCCTTTTAAAAGATTTGTTTAAATCACTGCCGTTTAGTACCTTTGCTGCTTTAAAATCGTTTAGATTCTCAATACAATACAACATAATTTAATAAAAATGTGCAAGGCATAGGATTGAGAGGGGGGAAAAAGAGTAGAGAAAAAGACCAGAGATTGTCACTAAATAAAAAGGGAAATCCTTGCCTTAATCCTGCAATACCAACCACAATGGAGGCTGAGACAGGAGGATTGTGGCAAGCTCCAGGCCAGCCTGGACTAGGGAGACCAAAGGAAAACGAAAGTTTCTTTTCTCTGAATCTGTCTATGCATAGGTAGTGAGACTCAACTCTGATTTTGATCTTTAAGTGGGGAGTGGCACGCTGGACTGAGGCCTCCTTCTTTACTGAGGATTACCTCCAGGCTTTGGTCAGTCTCTGAGTTTCCGCTGGGAAAAGGCAGTCTGAAATTCACCTACAAGAGCGTTAACCTCCAGAGGTTTGGGGTCCTCAACCGACCTCTACGGTGAAGGATAGTGGAGAATGAACAGCACACAGTGCTTATCAGTGTGGTGCCTGTATCAGCAGCATAGGGCGTGGGCACTGAAAATATACATTACACAGGTATAGCCACAAAACTTAAAACTGACCCTCTGGATTTGGCCCAGCAACCTGCCTGGTAATTGTAATAGCTCGGTGGGTGATGCTAATACATAATTCCGGACGTAAAAATTAGCACCACACTTTTCAAAAGGAGCCCTAAGTCTCATCAAGACCCGAGGGGAAGGTCTGGCCACAGTGGGTTCAGCTATTGCCCAGGCTGCAATCTGACCCGGCGGCGACCCCGCGATCGCGCCCGCCTCCGGGACATCGCGCAGAGCAGGTGTCAGGTGGGCGGCCTGGGGAGCGACGGGCCCCTCCCGCGACTGCGCGTGCCAGCCTCAGCCCCCTCCCGCCCCTCCAGCCCCTTTGTCCGCCCCGAGGGCGGCCCCTTCCCGCCCGCAGGGTGTGCGAGCTCTCCGGGGGAGGGCGCGGAGGAGGGCCGGGGAGGAGCTGGGAGGATCAGGGCGGGCAGCTAAGCTTAGGGGTGGGAGCCGCAGCGCACCCGCAGAGGAGCCACTCGGTGACCCGCGCCGCAACCCTTGCTCTGCCGCCGCCCTGGGGCGCGCTGGTGCCTCCCCCTTGGCGAGGGCCGGTACGGCCCGCAGCCTGAGAGCCCTCAGCCCCTGTGGCTACCGTGTCCGCACAGCGCAGCGGGGGAGCGCGGCTAAGCGGATGGGAGGGCCGAGGGAGGGCCGGGGCGGGGCCCGGCCCGCAACAAGCAACCCCGGGCGTGCTCCTCCTTCTCCCGAGACGTCGGACAGCAACCCAGGGCGCGTGCGCTCCCCGGCTGGGGAAATCGGCGCTGGAATGGGGAAAGGCGGGTCGGCGGGAATGAGAGCACTGCAGGGACCTGAGTGTTTGGGAAGCAGCCTTAAAGTCGGGAAGCCCCGACGCCCTCTCCCTCCCCCTCATTCTGGAGCTGTCACACTTCCCTATGACTACTACAGTCTTCACCGTCCGCAGTGGCTTTCTCAAAGTGGCTGGAAAAGTGGCCCTCCAGTCACTTTCACCCCACCCCTAAAACTAGCAAGGTGCTGAAGCTGACTGCCCTCCTGGGATGCTGGGCCGTTGCCTCCAACAGTGGAGGAGCCCCGGAGCCTGTCCTCTTCCTCCTGTACCATTCCCATTTCCTCTCCTTCGTAGAATCTTCCAGTATCTTAGACATAACCCAGAAGCGGCCAGCCAAGTGAATCGGTATATCAAAACGGCCGGGTTTACATGAAAGCAGGGGCCAGTCCGAGGCACTCCGACAATTAACTACAGAAAATGCAGTTCCAGGTGATTCTCTGCATGCGGGCATCCTCAGTAGGCCCTGCCCTAAGAGGGGCAAGAACAGTGTTCAAGTCTCTCTCAAGGATTAGCTCTGAACTGGGGCATAACAGGCACCTTCAAAGTCAGCAATGGGTTGTAATTTCTCTGCAGACTTCTCACCCTACAATTTCCCCTACCCATTATTAACCATTTTGGAGTTTCTCTTCCTAAATCTTGGCCGAGGAAGCTAAGGGGAAGGAATTTCTGCTCATCGCCGCTTAAGAAAAAGTGTACTTTTGACTAGTTTGGCAATTTGCCTAGTAAAATTATGTATAAATATCAAAGGTATATAGTGTAGTTTTAAACATTATATGCTAATAAACAACTTGTTATATTTTATAATGTTGATTAAAACACCAAATGGATTAACAGGCTCGATATCCCAATGTCAGTCAATAAAATAACACTAGTGCGGTTTTTAACTTAAAAACTTGTAATTGTTGGTTAGTTGTGGGCTCTTGGCTTGCTGCACCCTTGTTCTTAAGGCTTCACCAGGTCAGTGTGTTAGTTCTAGCAACCACTTCACTTTCTTCTTAACCAAACCAAAGAATGTGGATCAGTTACTGTCCATATTTCAAGTATACATGCAAAGAAAGGATCACACTGGTAACCTCATAGTGGTTGATGACAACTGATTTTCCCTACAGCACCAAGGGGTGGGGGCCGGGGATATATCCAGGTTGGAATACCACCGAAGCAAGAACCATCTATGGAAAAACTCTGTCCTTAATAGCAGCCCCTTTGAAAGTAATGGACACTCCATTTGAGGACTGTAAATACCAAGTGTGGACAGCGTAGTTGTGGGTCTGTTTTTACAAATGTTTGCTTTCTTCAGTGTTGATCAAAGACCAATGTGCTTGCCTTATGAGGCTGCACTGGATAGTATTTTTAGAGCAATTACAGACATGACAATAATCAATTCAGCTTCTTTTACCTTATGGAATCTTCTCTCCACCCCCCCCCCCAAAAAAAAAAGCCAGGGAGGAGCTGTGAATGGAACGATTCATTTCAATAAGGACAAAGGAGACCGAGGGCGGAATGACATTGGCTGTGGCTGGTTAAGTGCAGGCATTGCTAGAAGAAAAGTTTGATCCTGCCTCCCTCTGCACTTCTGGGCCTTATTTTGAATTAAAATGGGGCAATCTCCTTTGGTGGCCAGCAGGGCTCTTCTTATTTGAGACAGAACCTTCTTGGCTAATATTGAGGTAGTACATGATTTGAAGTGTTTGAAAGAAACAAGGCTTCGTGGCATAATTCAAATTGGAATGATAGGTTGGAATGTTTTAAGGTTGCCAACATTAATTACTTTTCTAATTGATAAGCAAGAATGAAAACTGAATTTCTTCTTTAAAAGTAACTGCTGCTGAATACAGGCATGGTTCTTGTCAAGACAAGAAAAAAAATACCCTGCTCTTTCTAGATGGGAGGATTTTCTTCTGGAAAACTTGATCTTAATGATCTGGAATCTAATGCCCTTGAACCCAGGGTTAGGAGTGTTGCTTTATATATGGATTAAAGGGAAAATCCTAATCTTTTAAAGTATAAGAGGTTGATACAAAATGCATAAACCCTGCTGCCAGTCCCCCAGCCCACTAGTTCAAAATTCAGGTGAGAAACTAATGCCTCTCTTATAGATCTGACTGCATATAGATCTGACACCAAACAAAAGTAACTTTTTTTGTAGACAGAACAAGACTGATGGAAAGAATCACTTGGATTCCTCCAGTTTCCCTCTACATCTCTTTGACAAGCAAAACCGTTGTTTACTTAGGAGGAGAATATTTCTAAGTGCGCAGAACTTACTAGATGAAGCCTTTAAAGATTAATCTTAGAGAATGACTTGTGCCAACAGTTCGTTAAGAGATGAGCTGAGATTGGGGAAGGGAATGCCCATTATAGTTGGAGCAGAACTCTTGGGACAGGACTCAGGGAAATGGATCACTCTGAGGTACCCAGCAAAACTGCTGTCATTTTAGGCATTTATGACCAATACAAATGCCCAGTTTGCCTAGGTGATCTAATTTGACTCAAATGTGAGACCTACCTAGTCAATCAGGAAAAGGGTGGGTAGGCTCCTGATTCCTTTCACTTAAGGCATCAGAAAGCCATTCAGTTGGAAGCAACTCTCTTCCTCTTTCCCTCTCCCTCTCTCCCCCTCCCTGGGAGGGGGTGTTTCGAAGGTGCTAGCAGACAAACTCTTCCTAAATTGCTTTTGAGGCTGTGTTCTTATTTGTAACTTACAAACCCAGTAAATTTCAAAGAGCTTAATAGTATTTTCAGACTCCCTATTGCACTTTACTCCAAAATTAGGTTTTCATTTTCTCTTTGATTTACTTTACTGAGAAACATGGGACCCTTATGTCAGAAACACGAAGTGAATTGAACTAGATTTGAGACCTGGTCAAGGCAGATTTTAGTAAAAAGTTCAAGAAAAGCCACAAGCAACTAATATCCTTCATACACAGGCTGGCAAAATACCCGCAACTCCTCATAAGAATCCCTAGCTCACTCTCTCTCCCTCTCTCTCTCTCTTTCTTTTTTTTAAAATGTGACTTCTGATATCCTCATTTGAGAGAATAAAAGTCAATACAAGCCTCTGCCCGAGTTTTGGTTAGGATTCAATATTCTAAGCAAAATATGCTCAACAGATGATAGTGGAGATGAAGCCAGAAAACAACTCCAGCTATTTAAACTGCCAAATGAGACATAAAGCTGCATTGTAAAAATCATCTGGAAAACAGGTTTTCCCATTGAAGTCGCTATGTGTTAATTACTGTGAGCTGGAAGGCTGGAGATCGAACGCCTGGAAGCCGACTTTCACCCCGCATACGTAAACGGAAAAAGTGCTGAACCGCAGCCAGAGGGCTCCTGCCTGGACTCATTGCCATGCATGCCTAGACATTAATATGTGTTCATGGAGGGCTCGTACAGTACGAGGTGTTATTTCCTTATAAAGAAACACCAGGTCTCGCTTTCCATTCTTCTTACAAAATTATTCGCATTATTTATGCTACATTGAGCGATCTAATTTCTTCGTGATAGTCAGCTAATTGCTCTGGCAGGTAATTAGAAGCGGTTTACAACGCAAAGGGCTTTTGCATTGCCCTTCGGATTATTAAGTTGCGCTGTAAATTATACTATATTTGCTGGGGAAAATTCTTTTGAGCAAGTTCTCTTTCTGCGATCCGAGATGAAATCACCCCCCCACACCCCCCCCTAGCCACCCCCACTACCACCACACCCCCTGCTTTTCCTGGATTCAGAATCGAATGATTCTAAAGCTCGCGATTTTGTTCGTGTTCACTGGGCCGAAATAACGTGGCCATTATGGCCTGAAATGGGCCAGGTTTGAAGCGAGCTTCCTGCGCGCCTGCAATATCCAGCAGGCATGTGGGAAAAGAACGGCTTAAATGGGGACATCTGCTCAGTGCTGCTCATCTTACTCTTACAGCCAGGTCAGGTTAAGAGAATAACCTGTTCGTCACTTTTTTTTTCTTGTTAATAAGACTATTAGAAGAAAAGCAGGCGCGCGCACGCGCGCACGCGCGCGCGCGCGCACACACACACACACACACACACACACACCAGCACTAATTGACTGCCATATAAGCAAAGAATCACACACACACACACACACACACACACACGTAGCAGTAGTTACAAGAGGAACAGTAAAACATAACCATTGAGTGATTTCAGCAGAAAGGCACAGAATTTCCTACAGAAAAATAACTCATGAAGAAAAAAATCCACATATGTGAGGTCAAAAAAGCTCCTTATAAAAAAGGATTTGTGCAAAGGATCCCATGAACTCATGAATAAAACTAAGCTGCAAGTAATCTCCAGTGAACATTTTCTTCCTCGGGCTTTTAAGTATTTTTGCCCCCTCCCCCACTTTTTTTTGACGGTGTTTTGATCTGTGTGATCTCTTGGGTCCTGGTGATGAAGCTCAAGGAGAAGCACCCTAGTTTGTACCATGTATTTAGAAAGTGAATTATAAAACCCTGGTCACATCCCCATTCGGAAAACCTGTACACTGATTTGAATACATGTGTGGCAAAGCGCAGAGACTCAGAGCAGCTCCTAGATTATTTGTAATTAGACACAATTCCCAAAGTAACATTTATCTTCCCGAAACTGCGATTGCAATTGTCAGCCGTCTGGAGGAGCAGGCAACTGGGGGAGCTGGGAGCATTGCTTCTCCCAGGGACAGAACAAAATGAAAAGAAATCAATAGTGTTGAGGATAAGAATTTAGTAGTTTTTAACTCTGCATGTTAGCTGTGAGAAAGTAATATATAATGCCAAAAGAAAAAACAGCCCAAACAAATCTATTCCAGAAAAAAAAAAAATCAGACATTCATCTGAATATCTAGGCTGGTTTTTTTACACAACAGCCTTGCACAAGAACAGCAACATCATCCTCTGAAAACAAGCAAACCCTTTTCCTTACAAGTGTTTTCCTCTTTTACATGGAGAGGAAGTACGGAAAAGCTGTGGAACAGATTATCAATTTCATCTATAGGCTGGGAAAGATGAATAGGAAATAAACCATGGACTGTATGCCTGCCTGCAGAGGTAGAATAAGGCCACATCAATACAGAATGAAGATATGAGTGTGCGTGGAGATAATAAGTAGAAAAAACGTGTTTTGTTTTCTTTATTTAAATAGGCTATACACATATAGTGGAGGTTTGGGCTAGGTGTCTTGGTAAAACAATCTCTCTCTTTCCTCCTCTGAACCTAATTACTTGTTAAGACTGTTTGATCCATGGGGGGAAGTCTCTGTCTTCTGACTATATACAATTTGAATTACCTAGCTAAAGTAAATCAAAGATCATAATACCCTAGGTTAAACTGGTATACATCTTTTAATTAAAAAGTGTTTCTAACTTTGAAAGCTTTAAAACGACAGAGAAGAAAAGCGATAAATATTAAGGAGAAATGGAAGAAAATATTGAATCGACTCAGAAAGAGGTAAAGAGAAAAGGAAATACTCTTTTCCATTTATTTGAGAAATAATGCTTTGCACCCACCCGCAAGAGTCCTCCGGGCAAGTAGCTCAAGAGTCATGGCAGCCTCGCTGTGGCCAGCAAATACATCCAATTAAGCAATGCCAGGAAAATAAGGACCCGGCTGTAAATGTGGCCGGACAGTTGAAACCGAATAACCTCGCTAATAGGGGCTATTGTTCAGCGTGGAAGTTCCCATTTTCCAATCAGGAAAATACAGCCCTCTCTCTGCTCTAGCCGACTGATCCCTTCCCACCTACGGCTCAACAATCTGCCACCAGCGAGGAGCTTTTATTACATCCCTTCCCAGGAAATGTCATGCAAGTTCTTAAGTGGAACCACCCGAGAGCAGGGATGGGCCGTGGAGGGGGCCCTCAGGAATCCACAGGTCCACGCCTGGCCAGGCTTTCTTTTCAACAGGAAAGAAACTTTGACCACAGAATTCCCAACAGTCCCCACCAACCCCCACCTGGCTCAGTCATCTTCTCCCGCGGGAGCCAGCGGCGCTCGACCCCACTTGCTTTATTTAGTAGCCTACGTGCTTCCACACCAGGTGCCCACACTGAGGAGAGGGTGAGGCTCCCCTTCCCACCTTTCCTGCCTGGGTCGCGCGCCGCTGGCAGCGCGCTCTGTCGCGGAGGACACCCTGGGTCGCTTAGCAAAGCTGGGGAGTTGCAACCAAGCCTTGGGCAACCAAGACGCCAGCAGCTGGCTTATCTGTACCCTGCAGAGGTACCACGCTCTCCGCTCCCATGTCTTCACGCACCAGGCTTTCCCTTAGTTTTCTGCCTGTTTTTTTCCCCATTAGCCTGTGTATATGTCAGACCATACTTGCATTCAAAACTATATTTGCAGTAAGTGTGTTTCGGAATAGTAGAAAGCCTGGGTAACTTTGATGTTTTCAATGATAAATCCCATTTGTATTTAGTTGTTACAAATGGCTTTATTTACTTGTCTCCGAATCAACACATTTTAACCTATTAATCAAGAAGCAGAAGAGCATATCTCACTCCTCACTCCCCACTCTCCGGAAAGAAAACCAGAGATCCAAACCTCTGATTTGCTTTTATAACCTCGTTTCTCTGGTTGTGAGATATTCCCAGCATCAAAATTGCCTGCCAAAAAGAAACACACACACACACACACACACACACACACCCCCCGAAACAACAAAAAGCACCACCACCACCTAAAACAACAAGAACAACAACATACATTCCCTTTCTCTGCTCCAGCTAAAGAGAAGGTATACATTGAAGCTGCAAGGTGTTAGATATACTTGAGCAAGTACTTCCCAGGATGTAAATTAGGTCCCAAAAGCTGTTGTCCAAATCGAAGAAACAGAGAAATTAATCTGGAAGACTATCCATCATCACCGGTAATAAAGAGAGCGACATGGATGAGACAGATGATATGATTAAGGGGCTGTGGTCGTTTTAATTAACTTTTTGCTGTCCTGTAATGATCAAACTGGTCACCAGACCCGGTCAATAAGCATGTTAATATCAAACAAATAAAACCAGGGATGATTAAAAACCTCCTGGTTTATTAAATTTGAAATTCAAATGAAATTTATGCTGCAGATGCATACAGAATGCTAATAGATTTTAGCTTTATTGATAGTGGATCCCACAGGTTGGCAAGAAAACAGCACACTGTCTAAGCATGTTCCTTTCCAGCATGTTAAAGTTCTTGTTGGGTAGGGGAAACTTTTTGCTGATGTTTGGAAAGCTGGACTTCCTGTATTTCTTCCTCATTTTCTCTAACCATCTCAAGTACAATACTGAAAAACAATGCTTAATATCAAAACAGGTGAACTGAACTCTGTCCTCAATGGCTTAACCAGGTCAGCTGTATCTGTCATCTTCTTTCATGCGACAGGATTCAAGTGTGCTTGGGTTGCTTCTCAAAGTGTGTGGTGTGTGTGTGTAGGGGTGGTGGTGGTGGTGTCATTAAGAGTAGTTTCATTTAAAGTAGAAGCAAGACTATGAGTGTTTTAACTCTGCTGTTTGATAGCCTCATGACACAAACACTAACCATTTCATGGAGGAAGGGAAGAAAGAAAATCAAGCAAAGGAGAAAGAAGCCCTTCGGCAAATTCCTCACTTTTATAAATGGGAGTAACTTGAATGTGTAAACATCAGTGACACACTGATAAATATTTTCTAGTGTAAGCTATATATTCAAACCTTTACAAAGCCCTCAATGCTGAAGGCAAACCTCATGCAAGTGAAAGAATCTAGTATTTTCACTAAATTCACATCAACATTGTGACTCATTATCAGAGGAAGAATGGCTTGTGATTCTAAATGCACTTATACAAATGAAAGATCTTAGCATTAGCTTAAAATGGAGTAGCTCAAAATTACAGTCACATGATGCTGAGTTTTTCTAATTCCTGAATTTTTGAGGAAACAGTGGTTAACGCCTCTGTTTACTCTCATACTCAGCATTTAACTTTTTAATAGCCCTGCCTCTTTCTTCCAGAAGATAGGAGGATAAAAAGATAAAATAACTATTCAAAAGAGTCTTCTTTCAAAGCACTTCCCTCCACCTTTGAGGATGATGGTATTGATTAACGTTAAACCCCAAATTTGAACAACTGTATATTAGGTTCTTAAAATGAATATCATTATGGAAGGAGACCAAAGCAATGAAGTTAATTCTCTTTTATTTGTTAAACGGAGTTCCCTCCTTCCCCCACCCCTTCCTCCTTCTGGGCTGGCCTGTCACGCCTTCTCAACACGCTAAAATCATTCAGAGGGGCTTGCAGAGAGAAACACGACATTTATGGTAAGCGTTAGCCTTCAGAGAAAGAAAGCAGTTCATTAATTTACTTCACAGTTACTTCTAAGTATGTGGATGTCCTTTACTCCCTTAATCAATATATATGATGTACAGTCAATACCCCTACACATGAAAAAAAAAAAGGGGGAGCTCAGGAATACAAACCCCTGCACCACAAACATCAGGTCTAACTGTGCAGGTGAAATTTATGCAAAAGATGAAGCCTTATTTTGGTCTTATGCATAACCCAGGAAGATTTTTTTTTTTTTTGACATCTTCAGAACCTGCAATACACTTGAGAACAACAATTTAAAAAAAAAAAAAAGAAAAGTCTCCCAAGTCAAAACACAGCAGTTCTCTCATCTACTCACATTTTAATCAATTCCCCTTTAGGATTAGACTTCTTTGAGTCTTTCTAACAGGGCAAAGTAGGAATTACTGTGGTTTTAAAATGCATGAATATTCAACAAGACTCCAAGGACTGGATTTTCTCCTTTATACTGGTATTGGCCTTTTTGTGGCTTAAGAAGTTCTGTTGTGGTGACCACAGAATTGTAATGACATTTCTGAAGGCAACTAATAATAAAAATAGCAAGTAAGTGACTAAAAACGCAGCGAATTTGAAATGCGCACGATGACTCGAACGCACTCATACATGGCCTGTTCAAACCACAGACGCTCCTATAAATGTAGCCCGAAAAGCTCACCTCCATTCTTACATAAATGGTACCAACAGATTTCGGCCATTCTGATTTTTCTGTCAGAAAGGCACAGTGGGGT
The DNA here is from genome assembly GCA_019843965.1 of Rhynchomys soricoides. Taxonomy (NCBI): domain Eukaryota; kingdom Metazoa; phylum Chordata; class Mammalia; order Rodentia; family Muridae; genus Rhynchomys; species Rhynchomys soricoides. Next base: position 1,028,179 of record JADRCH010000324.1, on the reverse strand, counting down.
TACCTGAGAAAACTTCTAAATTGGGTAAAATGCTCCTCGTTCTCTCATCCAATGAGAGAAAAACACACCCCTCTTACTCCTCTTTCCATCTAATCCTTTTGTGATTTTACTGCACGCCACGGGGCAAACACACCTCCTCCAGGACCTGCACTTCCAAAGCTGAATCCCACCTCTGAAAGAGGGTGAAGGCGACCAGATCAAAGTAACGACTCAGGCGCAGGCGCACACTTGCCCCACATCACTACCCCCCCCCCCCAATCTTTCTATTTGGCCGAAACATCAGGAAATGGAAGGTAAGTATCAAGATTTTCTTCAAAACTATACTGAAAGAGTCCAGGAAGCTAAGGGGGGGGGGGGGGAAATCACTCCATTTTTTAATACAAGGGGCAGAGGAAGTTAGTGACTTGAAGATAGGGCTTGGGGTATTTATTTACCGGCCTCACTCAACTTCGCAGGTTCTCTATCCAGATCGCCAGTCTCTTACGCACGTACACTTTATTGTATTGTTTCGGTTCCCTACCCCCAGCTTTGGTGCTCGCGCGCACGCTCACATCCGTCTTCCCTCAGGGTCGCGCGCACCCACTCTCCACCTACACCAAACACGCGCGCACTCCTCTCCGCACCCGGGATTGAACGTACTGTCGCTCCTGACTTCCTAGGGTAAAGGGACTGTTACCTTACACACTTGCCAGCTCTGTCCCTGACCCCTTTTGTCACGCACGTAGTTACCCGCCCCCCTCTGGGTGGTTGCACGACCATTGCCTGCCCTTGCTAGGCCATGTTTTTTGCGACCCTGCCTAGCCACCCCTCTGCTCTCTACACTGCTCTTTCTCCGAGGTGGGTCACACTCGCGATCACTTTACACGCGCGCGCACACTCTGCGACACTCGCACCCCCCCACACTCCCGCCGGCGCCGATGACCTCACGGCGCGCGCGCCGCGCGGCCCGGCGAGGCCGCAGATTGGCTGGCCGCGCCTCCGCGGCACTTCAAAGCCGGAGAGGGAGCTACAATTGTGGCGAAATGGGCGGAACTGATCATTGTATTGCACACCTCTAAAAAAAACACTGCCTCTGATTTATCAATATAAAAAAGATCCTCTGAGAGGAGGAGGGCGCTTCTGTGTGATGGCAACTTCACTTCTAGGGGTGAGTCTCAGGATCTTCTCTTGCTGGTTTAATTAGTTTCCTTTTATTGCCTATCGGAGGGGGTTAAAGTCGTCCCGGCCAGGCCATGGGCTATCAGTCTCTCTATTGAGAGCCACCCCCCCCCCCAATACAAGTGAGTTTAGAAAAAAGAAAGGGGGGGGGGAGGAGGCAGAACCACTTTTTTTTTTTCAGCACAGGAAAGGTTCGTAGGGCATTGAGACCCGCCACCTCGCAGAGTCCGGCCGCTCCCTGCTCGGGAGAACTGAGCGTAGCCCCTAATACACGCAACGATTTCGAAGGGGAACGCGAGTAAGTTTTTCCCTCCTGGGCAAACTGCAGATTCTCTCCCTTCCCCTTAATATTTTTCCTCAGCCCACTTTGTATTGCAGGTACGTTGAGCTTGTCTTATTTCTACCATTATAGATAGATATATTGAGGGGGAGAGGGAGAAGGAGAGAGAGAGAGAGAGAGAGAGAGAGAGAGAGAGAGAACTGAAAAAAAGGAAGCTTAAAGGGTATTGGGTTGAGGGGAATCGGAACAGAATTTTCAAAGCTCTTTCGGGATTGCAGAGTACGGATCTTAAACGCAATCCAGAGATTTCCCCAGGTTGTAAGATAAAAGGAAACTTCTCCCTCCCTAGTCTAGATCTGGACTTTCTGTTCGTTTGATCGAAAGCGTCTAGGGCTTTGTGAACACTAGAGTGCCTGCGGTCTTAGGTGAGAATTCTTGTTAAACTCTTCTTTAGCCTGGCGCTTTGCTCCAGAATCAGACGCCCGCAGCCAAACTTGTCCCCTCCTGTAGAGTAGGAGGCAGCCGGGCGCCAGGGCAGCTGGGGGTGCAGGGTAAGTTGGTGGCACTGTGCCGCAGCGAGAGATGGGGAGCAGTGGGGCGTCTGGAGGCGACCCGAGGACTAATGCACATTTCTTTCCTCCTTCCCCCACCGGCCCTTTGCTCCCCACCCCTCCCCCACCCTTCTCCTCTGCTCCTGTATCAGGAAGAACCGAGGTTGGGATCCACTCCTCTGGCCATGCTTGCTGCTACCTGTAATAAGATCGGCAGCCCCAGCCCGTCTCCCTCCTCCCTGTCGGACAGCTCTTCTTCCTTCGGTAAAGGCTTCCACCCTTGGAAACGTTCCTCGTCTTCCTCCTCCAGCAGCTGCAACGTAGTGGGTTCCAGTCTCTCTAGCTTCGGCGTGTCGGGGGCCTCCCGGAACGGCGGTTCCTCCTCGGCCGCAGCGGCGGCGGCGGCAGCAGCAGCAGCAGCCGCGGCCCTGGTGTCCGACTCGTTTAGCTGCGGAGGCTCGCCCGGCTCCAGCGCCTTCTCTCTCACCTCCAGCAGCGCCGCCGCAGCGGCAGCAGCTGCCGCGGCCGCCGCTTCCAGCTCGCCTTTTGCCAACGACTACTCTGTGTTCCAGGCCCCGGGCGTCTCGGGGGGCAGCGGCGGCGGCGGCGGCGGGGGAGGCGGCGGCGGTTCCGGAGCGCACTCTCAGGACAGCTCCCATCAGCCAGTGTTCATCTCCAAGGTGCACACGTCGGTGGACGGACTGCAGGGCATCTATCCGCGCGTGGGAATGGCGCACCCGTATGAGTCGTGGTTCAAGCCCTCGCACCCGGGCCTTGGCGCCGCGGCCGACGTGGGCTCCGCGGGCGCCTCCAGCTGGTGGGATGTGGGCGCGGGCTGGATCGACGTGCAGAACCCCAATGGGGCAGCGGCGCTGCCCGGCTCGCTGCACCCGGCCGCCGGGGGCCTCCAGACGTCGCTGCACTCACCACTGGGAGGCTACAACTCGGATTACTCCGGCTTGAGCCACTCGGCTTTCAGTAGCGGTGCCTCGTCGCACCTGCTCAGCCCTGCAGGACAGCATCTCATGGACGGTTTCAAGCCGGTATTGCCTGGCTCTTACCCCGATTCCGCCCCGTCGCCGCTGGCCGGCGCGGGCAGCTCCATGCTGAGCGCGGGGCCCGCGGCGCCGCTAGGGGGGTCCCCACGTTCGTCTGCGCGCCGCTACTCTGGCCGCGCCACCTGCGACTGCCCCAACTGCCAGGAGGCTGAGCGGCTGGGACCAGCGGGAGCGAGCCTGCGTCGCAAAGGGCTGCATAGCTGCCACATCCCTGGCTGCGGTAAGGTGTACGGCAAGACGTCGCACTTGAAGGCGCACCTGCGCTGGCACACCGGCGAGCGGCCGTTCGTGTGCAATTGGCTGTTCTGCGGTAAGCGCTTTACGCGCTCTGACGAGCTGCAGCGGCACCTGAGGACCCACACGGGCGAGAAGCGCTTCGCCTGCCCGGTGTGCAACAAACGCTTCATGCGCAGCGACCACCTGAGCAAGCACGTGAAGACACACAGTGGTGGCGGCGGCTCTGCGGGCTCCGGCAGCGGCAAGAAAGGCAGCGACACCGACAGCGAGCACAGCGCGGCGGGAAGCCCCCCTTGCCACTCCCCTGAGCTGCTGCAGCCTCCAGAGCCGGGCCACCGCAACGGCCTGGAGTGACTGTCGCCACGCTTCCCACCTGAGTCCCGTCGGGCTTGTGTGCCTGGACTGGGCTTCAATCTAGGCTAGCTGTCTCACGGTCTTTCCCCCAACTTCTCCTTCTCCCTCTCACCGGTTTTCCGCTCTTAACTTTATTAAAAGGATGTGGACAGTAAGTACCACACATCGGTGGCTGAATCCTTGGCTCCCTTCTGCACGGTGACAGCCATGCGGGGCTCAGTGGGAACCCGCTCCTCCAGCTCTGGGCTGGCGGAACTTTGAAGAGGCTGTGGCCTCTGTAGTGAGGATGGGATGAATGGGTTGTCTGGTAGACCAGCGGCTTTGCGGCCACGGAAAGAACAGTACTCAACCCGCTTGAGCCGCAGCCGTAGGGAGAGGGATGCGGGAGTCCTGACAAGGAATCCCCTCCTGGACCCCCGAGCGCTCCCCTTGGACGACTGTCCCTTGCTGAGTACTACACTGGTGGGAGGATTGCTGCAACCCAGACCGGGTTAGCAGAGTTTAGATCACCCCCTTCAGTTCTGGCTAGGTTTTTGTGCCCTGCGGGTAAACCGAATGAGAGTTTTGTGAACGGGAATCAATGCGGCCATCCCCTTTCATCTTTGTAACTTTTTGTTTTTTTAACTGAAAAACTTAGAGGAAAAAATAAACAAGCAATCCTCCTCTTAGCTTCCGGTTTAGATAGTTTCCCTCTGCTTGCAAGCACGTCTTTCTCTCCAAACTGCTAAAATTGATTCCAAAGTTATTTTGATCACCGTAACTTGTGGGGTGGGGGCGGGAGTGCGGGTAGGTGTCTTTTCTTATGCAAAAATACCCCCTTTCCGGTGAGACCAGATTAACCTTCTTCGTGTTTGTCCTTTTCTACCTCGGTTTTTTTTTTTTTTTTTTCCACCATTCCCAAGCATATTCTCCCAGCCTCCCACACCACCACCACTTTTGAGTTAGTCCAGGAGTCAATTTATCTACTGATTTCTGTAAATTATTGCAAGTCATTGAATATTTTTAGGGTTAAACTTTTTTTTCTTTGTGATTTAAACTCAAGTGAAGAAGCTATCGTTTATTTCAGATGAGGCTGTAGTTTAAATGCCAAAAGAGGGAAACGGGGAAACAATTTTTAAAAATTCTTTGTAAAATATGTCTGAACCTAATGGTTTGTACAACTGGAAAATCGTTCTAGATTAGTTTCCCATTAAACGTGACTCCACCGGTGTGAGGTGTGAGGTACATTGTCCAGGAGACGATTTTGTATAGTATTTTTCTTGTACATTACTTCTGGTAAATATTTGAAAATATATTGAAGTAAACTTGATTTTTTTTTTCTTTTTCGTCAGAAGGAAATATTAAGAGTTATTGCTGAAGTTCTGATGAGCTGCAGGTTTTTGTTTTTGTTTTTTTCTGAACTCAATTCTGGAGGTGCAGAGCCACACACGCACTTTCCGGGCCTAGTTTTGCTCGAATATGAATTTAGATAGGTATCAAGCTGTAACTAAGACACTATTTGATAAATGTTGGGATGACATTTAATTTAATGGCGCATGTACTTCTTTGCATTTGCTGGCAGTTCAGGTATAGTTAAAGTGAGAGTTCTCCTATACTTCATAATAACGGGGTCTGCCAAACCCATGTATTAAATAAATTGTCTAAGTGATACTCGACTAACTTTGGCCTTTGTGTATTTCCTGAAGGTGATATTGTTAACTGTTGACAAACACTCCTGACACTACATTTAAGTGTTGTTTGCAGAGTCTGCAAACTAACTATTCATTGTCATGTTGAAATAATTTGGATATTTCACATTGAAATGAAAAGCCTTTCTCTGGAACATTAGACTTGCATTTTAAATGCATGAAATGTAATTGATTTATTTGTAATATTTTAAATGGTATTAATAAACTCAGAAAAAAGACTAGGTCAGTTAAGTTGTATTTTTTTTCCCCATTTAAAACTATGGGCATTTGCATTTTATCTTCAGTTATAATGTCTAATTTAAACAAAATATGACCCTGTTTTTTGTGGTAATATTTAAGTATTTGCCTTTAAGATATTATGTAGATGGAAGATCTATTTGGCAAAGCTGTTTTCTTTGTTTACCAAGATTAAGATTATAGTGTCTAAGATATGTGATTAATTATTTACCATTAGATTTAGCCCAGCACCAGGATTTATTGACCTCTTAAAACTTGTAGTAATTCACAAACAATTCAAAGAAATTCCATGTTGCTGCTTCCTTCTCAGTCTCCAGAAGGAGTCAGGTTGTTGGCCTTTGATTGCATTTAGTGTTTGAAAGGCCAAGACTTAGATGAAAGATCAATACATCTAAAATAAAAGCATCATTTGGGGATTCCTTCTGTTAGGAGACAGAAGTTTTTTTGTTGGCATTCTACGTACCAGCTAAACATTCTGCAGAGGTAAATATCAGTAGATTCCTGTTGAAATGAGTTATCTGTTCTTTAAGAGTCTCTAAACAGCCACCAAAGAAAAGGAAGGTTAAACCTTAATCTATCTACGAGGCTATTGTTCAAAGGTGTCAATGATGCCAATAAAAAACATTGTCTTGTTACGTCTAAGTGCATTTAAGCAATGGGTGTTCCTTGAGCCATACTTTGAAACATAGTATACTTTAAATGTTGATTGATGTTATATCAAACTATTTCACTATTAGATTAATATTATTTTGAATCAAACTTAATAAAAAGTTAGTGTGTTGAGATTCTAATAAGTTTAGCTTCTTTCTTTCTGTTTGCATGCTCCTCACTCAGTTCAGTCTTGGTATCCATCTTGAATTGAAAAATTTGCATTGAAATTTATGTAAAAATCACAATACATAGAAACAAATGAAAAGTACAGGGGGTTATAAATACTATATAAAGCAATCAGATTTGTAGTTCAGTATGTTGTATAAATACAGTTGGTGCCTTTATTAGATTGTTCACTCTGTACGCCTATGGAGGACTCAAGCCCTTATGGTTAGAGATAAACAAGTTATCTTGCTATTTTGGGATACTTCGGCTCTAAGAAATAGTTATTAAGAAAAATAAAACAGTTTCTGTCACTTTTTTCCTAGGAATAATGCAGAACACAGTTTAAGTGTTTCTTTTTTGTTGAAACTTGCAGCAGCTGGGGGATACCGAGAGAGGCCAGTTCTACAGTTAATGTAGAGGCAGGTAAGAGGCCAGCTGCTTGGCATATTTATAGGAATGAATACTTGATTTGAGAGATGGGTTGTGCCAAGGAGGGATACTGACTGGAATATGACTTCTTTGGGGTGCAGAAAGCGGGGCTTATTTTTGTGTTGTAGGTGTTCCAACTTTCACTTTCTTCCTTCAGCTTCCCTCACAGTCTAGCTTAGCTTTAGTTTGTTTTGCTTGGCATGAAGCAGTATTTTGTTGTTGTTGTTTTTAAAGCAGTATTTCTAACTTAGTTTAGCACAGAGCCGGTCGAATCCCTCTTTGGGGGCTAACATCATGTCTCTTTAGGGAGCAAGGAAGATGAAACACAAAAGGGATTCTTTTCTGTGTTGTCTGATAATGGCTAGAAACTCACTCCCATGAAGCCAGAGTAGCTGTCACTTTGAACCAAAGGACAAGCTTCCGGGCTTGCAGATCAAGGTAGAGTCAAACTAGCTGTTGACCCAGAGGTCAGGCCGGCTTGTATCAGCCCATCCTCCGGAGACAGGGAAGGCACTGCGCCCACCCCCCACCCCCACCTCCCCAAGGGTTAGTGCTATCTAGCCTTCCTAGTTCCTCCCTCATCACTTCCCCACCCTGCTTGATTTCTCCAGGCTTCTTTATCACCTTTCTTTTTAGAAGAGCTTATTCACTTAGGTATGCGACTGATTTGGTGAAGGCTGACTTATCAGCTAAGATATGCTATGCAGGATACCTAATTTAAACCAAAGTGATAGTTGCTCTCCCACAGCGAGAGATACTGGGCAAGGTTCCTGGGTAGGCTTGTCTCTCCACTGCCCTGTTACTCTAGTTAGTCTTGGCCGACTTCTCAGTTGGGCTCCTTAGCTAGGGAACCTCCAATCAAGCACTGAAGCAGTAATGAGAAGACTTCTGCTTCTTAAGTAGATCGAGACTTTTTGTCTCCCGGTGGATCTTTTGGTCAGGTTACTGAATTAAACTTTTTTTTGAGGATAAATGTTTTATTTGTTATAGAAGATTACCTCACAAATCAATCACAGGATTTGGGTTGGTGACTGGTAAATTAAAGCAAACATGTATAGGTTAAAAGTGTAGGTTTAAACATCCTCAGGCTGTCTAAGAAAATAGAGATAAATTTTACTTATTCCTTATGAGGTACTGATTTGATCCCACTATTTTTTAATAAGTATGGTTTTAACTTTTTCTGCCTTTCTTTTTTTAATGTTTGTGTCAAAGCAGGCATTTCTATTTATTCCTCCCCCTTACTAAAATAACTGCAGGTTTGAGTACCCTGCTTCTCCGAGCGCTTTTCCAAAATAGCCTTAAAATTCTACGACTGACTTTGAAGACGAGATGTTGTGTAAGAGGGTAATGCTCTTGAGATTCATTCGGTAGCTCTCCGAGTGCGGTCCTCCAAAGCATTTTGCTCAGTACAATGGTTGCTGTTATTTAAAAAAACAAGATGCAGAACTTGCTTGTGCCCCTATTTCCTGCTTCCAGATCAGGGAAAGACTGTAATCCCTGGGTGTCCTGGACTCCAGCCCCTGGTTCGTGGGGAAGAACGCGCGGCCACCTCGTAGTCTCTCCCTGGGAGCTGAACGTTGATTCGCTGCTCCGGGTGGGAGGGAAAGAATCTATTTTATTTTAGTCCCTGGACGCGTGTTTAATTTAATTTAATTTCTGTGGGGTCTCTTGGCAGCAGAGAAGCAGATTTCTACACTGGCTTTGATTCCTGAGGAAAGTCGGGACTCCTAGAACCCTGGGAACAGAGGAGGGCTTGGGGTGACCTAGCCTTAGGCATAATGCATTCGCTACAAACCGGTCCCTTATCTTTAGTTTTAAAGCCATCTTTTTAAGCTCGTATATTTGGGTTCTTGTTTCCAGTCCACTCCCCAGTTTGACTGCTCTGGCCTTAAGTTCTGGAGGATAACTGGAAGTGACCGAGCTCTGCTGAGTTCTCTGTCGGCCCCCAGTTTTCCCGGTTCTCTGGAAACAACCAAGAAAGCCGGAGCCATTCTCCCTGCCGCCCCTTTTACCTCCACCCCATCCCGTTCGGCTTGACGTTCTTCATGTGAGGCAGCTCTTGGGAAGATCCCCAGCCGCCCCAGGAAGGCTTCCGGCTGCTAAGCAGCACCGGCGCCGGCTGCTCCCGGTAGCAGTAGAAGCCTGGGGTGTCCGTGGCGGTTGTGTTGGGACTCTCTGGGCTCCCGGCACACACAAAGGCTAGGTGGCCGCAGGCACCTTCTGCGCGGACAGCGAGCGCCACCCTGTGCCCCGCAACCGCGCTGCAGAATCCCGAGCCCGCGGCTTTCCTGCCTGACCTTGGGCTCCATCCTAAACTGCCTTGCCACTGAGTCTGGCTTGCAGAGAAAGCTTGCGGTTGTTTGTTTAGTTGGTTTGAGTTTGGGGGGTTTTGGTGTTTTTTTTTTTTTTTTTTTTTTTGATTTAGGAGTAAGTTTAGCCACCAAGCAGAGAGTTGGTGGGAAGGAACAAACTCATGGTACTTTGAGCAGACGTAAGCTTTTCTTAAAGCCTTGTACCTAAAACCCACCTCATTATTATTATTATTATTATTATTATTATTATTATTATTATTATTACTATTACTATTATTATTATTATCTTCTTTTATTCTCTTTGCTCTCCCCCTCTAATTTTTGGGCCACTGGGTACCAGGGCATGCTAGCAATCTTTTCCAGGCCATAACTTGGTGATATTTTAAAAGACCCTGGAGAAAGATCAACCGTTTGGAAAAAGTATATTCATTTGGAAAGTGTGCCTGCAGCATGCAGGCTGTCTGAGGAAAAGAGCCAGCATTTGGCAAAATTTTTCCCACCATGGACTTTTGTAGACCCCTCTAGGCCCTAGACCTATGCGTGTTTGTGTTAACTGGCATCTATTTTGTATCCTTGAGATTGGCCAAGGGTCAAATTTGAAGATTATTGATGGCGCCCGTCCACCATTCTGCATTGGTCTGAGGCACCCTCAGACTGAGGCTTTGTCAACCCTTTTTAAGCACTAACTCAAGGATGGACACCTATGAAAAACAGGGCTCTCATAGTCACTTCTGTAGCTAAAAATCCTTATTTCCATTGACTTCCTACCTATATTGGGAAAGGAAAGTTTCTTTATTTGGTGTGTAGAGTGTCCAACATAAGTAAAACAAAGTGCTTGCAGTGGCGGGTACAAATAATGTGGCCTCCCGCAGCTCTAGAACATAATTGACAACTCCCCCTTCTGAGCACCAGTCTCCTCCCTGAAACCAGCTGGTGACGCAAACCCACCCCCACCCCAACCCCTCCGGTCCGGAAAGCCAGGAAGCACTGGAATGCTGCGTTCTCTCACCCTATTGTGCCTAGGTGTTGCAAACCACTGAAGGACAGAGCTTTGTGCTTTGATCTCATGTCCCTGCCATTCTGTAGCACAGAGGGGTGAGTTTAAATTAAATTTCTTTCTCTGCTGATAAGTTCTAATGGGCCTCAGAAGGTGAATAATTATGCAGTAACATTTCATGGGTTGTTGGAGTGGGAATTCCCACTGGGCTGTCACCAGGAACAGAATGTTCAATGCTAAATGAAGCTTCTCAAGTAAGCCACAAGTGTCTTTCAAATCCCCCTGCAGATAATCCAGGACATTTCTACTTTTATCTTTCTTGCCTTTGCTAAGCAGTGTTATTTTTATTTTTTTCCCTTACATTCAAGTTTTACTGGTGATTTTTAAAAACTGGAAACAATCAATACTTTAAAGTATATATATTTAAGCCGTGACAAACATGACACCGATGAAAGCTGGGCATTCTGGGAAAAGGCCCACATACCCAGGACAAAGAGCCACCTGAGATTTGCCCTCACTAGGATTTAGGTCTAGTTCTCTCTCTACTTTTATTGAACTAGTGCTTTTTTCTTGATGGCCAAAAGAATGAGGCCTATAGCAACTGAGCTCTTAAGAGGTGATCTGATCACTGGTGTTTTGAAGCCAGCCAGTTCTGCACCCACACAATTTAAATGGGTTCTCCACTAGAGAAGGTTGAAAGGAAAAAATGCCTTTGCTGTTCCATGCTACTTAGCTGAGGAGGACTAAATCTTTGAGATTTAACTTAATCTTCTGCCAAGCACGATAAGAATCGTCAACAGTTTGAACTCTGTAAATTTGTCATGGCTATTTAATACCAAAAGGAAATCAGACCCTGAACCTAAAAATAAAAGAATTCTAAATTTGTCACTTAAAGCACAATGGAGGCTTTCTTGCTGTTTTGTATTATTATTATTAAGAAAATTCCTTGTTCTCTATTTGTCCCAGTGCTGAATTCCACACCATTCTCCTTGTTTGGTTTCCTTTCTTTAAGTTTCTTCCCTTAGATGAATTGAGGTCCCACAAGCTTCAAGATTTCTAAATCAACACATAGAAATTGGAGCCTGCTTATCAAGTTTTCTCTCCTCTCTTGGCAACACATTTGAAAGGGCCCAAACAATGAGTTGATTTACATTATGCTTACTTCACCCTGAACTCTGATTGAATGTTGGAAACATTCAATATTTCACCTTGAGTTACCTTTATGTCTGTAGGGGAACCAATCCTTCCAGCTTTCAAGTTTTTGGCCACTCCATTTTAAGTCCTGAAACAGAAGAAAAAAAAGTAGATGGTCTCCCCATTCCCAGAGTTCAAGTAATTGTCTAATTCAGCTGAAAGGAGAGGACTTATAAGACCCAATTTTGCACCCAATTGAATGACCCTAATTACCCAGGGACCTTGTCATCGGGTTTCCCATCATTTCAGGAAGTTGTGTTATTGCACCTATGCTGATCAGTACTCATTTCTCTTGCTTACCTGTTCCTTACTTTACCTCCTCCACCCCCACCCCTTCTTTTCCAAGTAGGTTCTTTTCCATTCTGTTTAGCCAACAATGATTTTTGTAGCTAGTGGAAATGTATTTTTAAAAGATATATTTGTTGATTTAGTGGTGTTTTTAACAATATTGTTGAATTAGACACATGAACTTCTCATCTGTTGGAAAATAATCTTTGCCGAACTATGCTAGAAATGTCTCAACTTTAATTAAAAGAATGAGCTGTATTTAGTTACAATTTATTAACTTTTATACTTTTGAAGTAAAGTAAGTTTGGATATTTCTTCCAAAGAATAACTATTTTACTTAAAACTTTTTACTTAAAACTATGGGAGTTAAGTTTGGATAAGGTACGTACATACATTGCAATTCCCATATCCTTGGTATTAACATATTTTAGGCAATATAATAGTTAAATATTGTATTAATGATTGGAGAGCAATTAAACCACTTAATAAATATTTTGGGAACAGAACATCATGCTCTATACACATTTTGCTATATATACTTTGTAGGAGGCATGACATGCTTTACTTAGTGTGTAATTATTAAATGAAATGCATTGCCAGTGACATGTTTGCTTGTGTGTCCTAGTATGAATACCCTGAAAGTCAGATTTAGTGAAGTTTTTCCATTCTTAAAATTCTACTTGCTTTGCAGGGAGTTACTTTCACAATAGGGTGGTGGTAGATTCCTGGTGGAAGAGAAATGATGCTTAGAGTTGTGACTTGTTTTGTTATTTTATGCTCTGAAAGCATGAATATTTTAAAATTCACTTAAAGATGAACTATTGATTATGGATCTTAGGTGGTTTCCTCTCCATCATTGCCTAAATAAAAAAAAAATTAAGAATATATCTAGTTTAGTTCTATGTTTTATTTCATGTGTGGACAGCTAGATTAGAATCTTAATGGTTAGTATTCTTACTTCAAATGATCAAATGTACGTTTTAGCAGCATTCTATTTATAATCTGTACTTTAAAATTTTTATGTTGAAATGACCTTATTTTCCATATTACAGTGACTAAAATACCAATAATTTAATGATTTCGTTTATTTATCCTTATTTTCTGAATTATTTTTAGGCTATATTTAAAAGTTGGGCCCCTTTCTCTCTCTCTCTCTTTCTGTCTCTGCCTCTCTGTCTCTGTTTCTTTCTCTCAGTATGTCTCTTACATGAAAAAAAAGGTTTGTATTTTGCCTTGTTTAATTAAGATTATAGCAAACAGGACAAAATATTTTACTTAGAATATCTTTCATATAACTAGAAAAAATATAAAAAAAATTAAAAAGGACAATATTCTGTGATGTTTTAAAAAGAATTAGGGTGTGACATGTTAGAATTGTTCATTACCTGGAAGGTGAACTTGTGGGATTGAATTTTCTTTTTACTGTTTTGTGTATCTTCATTTGCAATCCATTGTGCTATTGTTAGTCATTAGCCTGGCTGACTAAGGAACCACACCTACCTAGTTTAGAAGAGAGGTGGTTGTAGACTGCTGGTCAGCCACTCCACCCTTCCAGATATTAAAGTTGCAAACAGGAGGCGTCTGAAATGTATTCAATCCCTCCAGTTGTGACTCTGCATTGAAGTTTTGTCCTGTACATTCTACTCCCTGGGATGTTACACTCACCTCTGGCTGATTCCCTCTCACTGTAATTGTTCAAAGGTGGACTCATGGAAGCCTCAAAACTCTCACTTGTAAGGCATTGCATAAATTGTAACCAAACAATTACACATGAAAGTTCTCTGTCGCAGGAGAGTTTCTTTTTCCTTCTATGAAAGTACTGCTGTAGGAAATCGATACTGTATCCATCCGTTGATTCATGACACCATCTGTAAAAGCAATTCGTTATGTTTATGTAACCAGTTACTTGTCTGTGGCTTATTTGTGCTATTAATTTTATTTTCTGATAGCTTTCTCTCTTGTGGTAGTTACTGTTTATGAGTACCTCTAGAAATGAGTAAAATTCTATGTGGCTTATATACAGTACTAATCAGGGAGAGTTAGATAAAGACCTTGCTTCTTACAGACTGTTCCTCTTGCCTTATGTAGCACATTTGAAGAAGCAAGAATGGTATTAACAGACCATGCTTGTCCACCAGATAATCAGAAAGAACAACACACAACCTTTTACCCATAGACTGAGGATACATTTTAGACCTGGGCTTCAAAGAGAGACACTCCTTAAACTCCACTTTTACTAGGAGATTCAGCCATAACCAAATTCTGAAGAAACTGGAAGGTGGAAAGTTTAGGGAATTTTGATGTGAACTGAGTTCGTGGTAGCATTCCCTGGGATGCTAAACTGTATGTATGCTCCCACAAGTGACCCTACTTCCCTCTTACTGCTACTTTAGTTATAAAACCAATTATCTATACATTTGGATTAATAATTTAAAAATGTATTTACCTCTTCGAATGCTAAGGGAGGCATTCATGTATAGATGCAGGTTTTTTGTAAGTACCCTACTGTTATACAAAACCAGAGGTTTGTATTTTAATAAAAACTATCTATTTTGATTGATTGCTTTTTACATTTCCAGAGCCTTCTGGTGCTAGGCAGGTGCCCTGTTGCTAAATCCTATCTCCAGTCCTAATGAAAATTTTAAACTCTGTTATCTTTTGTAGAGACAATCGGGTGCTAACTGAAATGCACAAGAAATTATAGATAGAAAGTGTCTTCATTCACTTCCTGAACACAATTGTGTCTTCATAAACTTTTAACTCTGCTTTTTTTCTTTTCCATCATTAGTATCAAAATAAATTTCTCTTATGTTAAAAATTCTAATCTTAAACAGCTAAAATTATATATCTCAAAATATTGCCTAATATTGAACATTTAGGTTTTTTCTCACATGATCTATATACACAGTGATATATTGGCCATCCTTAATCACTACTTTTTATTGTTATTCTGATTTTTTTTTTTTTGAGATGTGGACTCATCTAACCCAAGATATATATTCCCTGTGTGGTAAAGAGTGACCTATCTCTGCCTCTCAAGTGATGAAATTTCAGGATAGGTGTGCACCATCATGCCTGGTATACCTAGTCCTTCGTGATCAAACTTGTGTGTGTGAGGCAGGTACTCTACCAGATACATTCCTTGGCTTTCATATATATTAAACTTCTGATTAATTGTTTTAAAATTTTTTTAAAAAATTAATCAGTAATCTAGAAAAGTATAGATTACTATGAGATAAGAACATTATTATAAAGTTCATAGGTAAAAATGACCAGATTACTCTTCCAAGAAGGACAAAGCAGTTTATACTGCAACAAACAATAGCTGAATCAGCCTTAAGTCATATCATCATTGAATTTCATACACACACACACACACACACACACACACAAACACTGCTTTAATAAGAAAGAATATCCAGGACTACATAGAGAAACCCTGTCTCAAAACAAAAATGAAAACAAAATGTCAGGGGACCACTGGGCTCTGTCTGGGGAGGGAGCTGTTACATTTGTTTGATGCACTAAGATGGGATTGATTTCAGAAATATTTAATATCTAGTTCAATAGTCTACCTTAACAAAAGTTAATGTAGACAAAACAGAGTTAAGTCTTGTGTGACTATGGTGGTTTTATTTTATTCTTTCTGTTTTTAAATGAAGATGATAACCATCAAAGAGAAAAACCATGGCGTATTTTTCCAGTTCCAGAGTAGGACTGAATGTTAGGGTTTCCATTTGCTGGCTAGTTCCAGCTATACTGGGTTTCTATATCATTTGCCAAATGCTTTAATATGTCTAGGTTAATGTCCAAAGACTTCTGCCAGTGTATGATAGCCCAAGTCATTTTGGGCTATCAATAGTGGACACCCCAATTTTAAAACCATTTCATTACTTGAGTCAGTATTTAGTAAAGTCACTTTCTCTCTCTCTCTCTCTCTCTCTCTCTCTCTCTCTCTCTCTCTCTCTGTGTTTGTGTGTGTGTATGTGTGTGATGCTGGAGATGGAATCCAGGACATTGTACATGAAAGCCAAATGTTGTACATCCTCTACCCTTAAAGCAGTATTTAATTTTAGATTATTTAGAAAGCCATTCACAACAATTCAAATCTTAGTAATGTTTGGACTGAGAGTTGAAATTCAGTAGCATTTGGACTGTTACAGTTGCTTTCTTCCAAATCTTAGCCATTGTTCCATCAGTGCTTATGCTTCTACTTAAAAGATGCTACCCTCGCCAAAGTTACAGTTGTAAATCTGTCCCTTAAGATTATTTTTTCTTGTTGAGGTTGTTGTTGTTGATGATGATGATAATGATGATGATGCCAATGCCTCTAACTCATAGTGGGGATCTTCCAGAATTATCTTCCTCATTGCTTGTCTTGGTTTTGCAAGATAATTACCAAGATCTTTCTTACGTAGACCAAGGAGAAGAATGATACAACTTGGTTGCAGAAAGAACAAAGGAATTAGGATAAAACCCTGAAAGTAAAGGTAGCAGAGAAGAATCAATAGCCTGTGTAGACAACAGATCTAATCTCTTCTCCCATTGAGCGCTTGTGACAAAGGTTGGGGAAGCCTGAGACCTTATTGGGTATCATTGTTGGAGGCATTGGATTCCTAATTCCTCTGTGTTATAGTAAGGATGTATAAGAAAAGTATTTCAGTGTGGAAGGGCTAGAAACACACACACACACACACACACACACACACACACACAGCTCCACACCAAAATGATAAAAGCATAGAGCTTTGTTCAGACATTTGTAGTTATATAGCTGAAGGAGAAGGCACATCAAAAAATATCTCTCATATCACATCAAAAAATATCTGGATACAGTTGTATCCAGGAGGATAGTGGGTTAACTACTAGGATTCCATCCAGGAGGGATGGTGGGTTAGCTGTTGGGATTCCAGCCAGGAGGCATGGTGGGTGGGTTATATGGTGGGATTCCAAAATGACTCTAGCACATGCCAATTTAATGTAAAACTCCCAGCACAAGGTTTGAGTAGTAAGCCAAAGCATGTGGGCTCAACCATCTTCCTTTGAAGGTTTTGTCCTTCTCCACGTTTGAGAATTACATTGACCTTGTTGAGTTTCAATACCTCCTATTCTAAGCATTCTCTCTGTCCTGGAGAGCCAGCCTTTTATTTTGGACTGTTTTGCTGTTTAGTCTCTGTCATCTTAGGGCACACAGCTTTAGGAAACTGAAGAGTAACAGAATTTATGAAACTAGGGCAGGCAAATTTTGCTGAAACTAGAGCTATGGGTCCAGGAACTTGAATGCTTATCTCATTTGGGATTTTCTGAAGATTTGATGGTGAATTATATTTTCCTTCTAGTCCTAATCTGCTTGCTAGAGTGTTTTACATTACTTAGCGTTTGAACAATAGCCTCCTTCCCTCCTTCCTTTTCTCCTTTCTTCTTCACTCTATCCTTCACTTTCTTCATTTTCTCTTGACTATTTGCTTCATGTTTGTCTACAACATTTTGATAATTTAACATCAACCCTTTCCTAAAATCTCTTCTTGACTTTCAGCTGGGCAGAAGGGATTTTAGTCATGTATATTTTGTGGTTTTAAAAGTGAAATATATATATATATATATATGGTTTCTCTGTGGTTGGCCTCAAACTCAGATATCCCCTGCCTCTTCCTCCACAGTGCTAGAATTAAATGCATGCACCAGCACTGCCCAGTCTAATAATAATTATGAATATAATTTTTATTGATAGGGAGCTAAAGGTTTAAAAGCTACAGCACTATCATATCTTTTATCCACATTTATCCAGTTCAAAGTTTTTATTTCCTCCCTGTGGGTGTTTGAATCAGAATACCCTATAGGCTCATATATTTGTTTCCCAGTCAGTGGAACTGTTTGGGAAGGATTAGGAGGTGTGGCCTTGTTGGAGGAGGTGAGTCATTGGAGAGGGCTTTGAGATTTTTAAAAGACTCATGTATTTGTAATATGCTCTCTCTCAGCCTCTTGTTTATGATCTAAAGTGTGAGCTCCCAGCTGTTCTTGCTGGGATCATGCCATCTGCCATCATGGATTCCAACCCTGGAACTAATAGAACAATTAAATGTCTTTGTTTGTTTATTGTTGTTTGTTTGATATAAGTTTTTCTTTAAATAAGTTCATAAGTCACTTTTGGTCATAGTGTTTTATCATAGCAATAGAAAAGTAACTAAGACACAAACACTCCCTAACTATTGCTTATAGGTAAAGTTTCCAGAAGAAAAGTTACCTAAGACACTCCGTTAACTATTGCTTATAAGTAAAGTGTCCAGCCAACCTATGGTGTCACCTCACAAATCTTTTTGGAATAAAAGCTCAAACAAAAAGTGAATACATGAGTTGATGCTCATATAATACAGACTTTCACGTGGTCATAGGATATCTCTATGCTCCATGTGGATACATTCAATGGGCAGAAAGTCCATTGTCTGTGGACTATAGAATAGACTGTAGGTGAATCTACTTGCATAAGTAGACCCCACATGAAGGCATAGTACTATTAGATTAAAAGGTGATAGGGGCATAATAGATTGGCTGAGCTAGTTATAAAAGAGGTGTGACATTATTACATATTTTGTTCTCACTGAAACTTATGCATAGTTTATTTTTTAAACTCATTCTTGTCCCTTGGTATCCTCATTGGTGTTTCAATCGTGTTAAGGCTCAGTAGATAGTCATCTCTCCTGAGAAGGAAGGGTGGCTGTTTCCAAGAGAAGATGTGGCCATTGCTTAATGCAGCTGTGACATACTTAATATTTCTAAATGTCTGTGTAATGGAGCTTCATGTCTCTGCACACTTTCTCTACTTACTTTCTGAGCCTGTTGGCAGCGTATATGCCAACAGGCTCAGGGAGTAAGTAGTTATAAGTTCTTGTCCACCCAGTGGAGATTACAGGTCCTGAACCTGGGATGCTCCAGCCTACTTTGGGCTCCAATGTATGCATACCACACTCCTCTTTCCTCCTGTCTAAGCTTCTCTGGGAAGAGAAGCTACCAAGAGTTGTCTACCCACATGGGGCTGAATAGCCATAAGGCAGTCAGTGTCAACATTCCTAAACAATGCTTCTGGTTCTCAATCTCAACCCTATTCTCCTTTTGTATTTTCTTTTAAAAGGTGGAATAGTACATAGATGATTCAAATTCTTTTCTGCAAGATTTCAGGCTGTTGACTGAGAGCTTTTAGGGAAGTTGGTTGTAGGTGACATTGTAAAAAGGAGAAAATAATTAAAAGCAGCAAAGTGGACAGTGGTGCACATTATCTCAACATTGCAGTGCTGAAGCAGGAGGATCATGAGTTTGAAGCTTACTGATTTCCATAGTGGCTGTTCCAGGTTACACCACCTTCCATCATTTGTCATCTTTTATTGTCTTGATGATAGTCATTCTGACTCTTGATGTAGTTTTAATCTGTGTTTCCTTGGTGTTAATGATGATGAAAACTTAAAAATATCTACTAGCCTTTGCATTTCTTCTTTTTGAGAATTCTTTTCAATCTCTTATCTTAGTTTTAGATTTTCTTCTCCTTCTTGTGGTCCTGGCACATTTGAACTGTCAAAAGCTTTGACTATCTGCATGAGATCTCCACAAAATTGTCCCATCAACATTCTGATATAGGAGAAGGGTTCATAAGTTGCTGCTGCTCTCTGAGGTTTTATAGGCAGTAAGCGGTTGCTGAGTGTGTGTGTGTGTGTGTGTGTGTGTGTGTGTGTGTGTGCGTGTGTGCGTGATTGTCTGACTTGTTTTGTTAGTGGGTAAGTTGCCCATGTTCTTGTAACCCCTCACCAGAGTCCCTGAAAACAACCCCTTATAACAGTGTATAACACACAAAGGGACATGGAGACAGAAGGGGGACTGGTTAGGAAGAGGGTCAGCAGAAGTGGGTGGACAAATGAGGGTGACAGGTAATGAATGTGATCAAAGTATGTATGAAATGAAAATGTCATGTATGAAGATGTCACAATGACATCCATTACTACACATAACTAATGTATTTTAGCAAAATGATTTTTAAAAGAGAGGGACTAAAGATGGCATTATGCACTCAAGTAAGTAGAAACCGTGACTCAGTTAACTAATATTGCTATTCATATAGAATTTGTAAATCATATATTACATATTATTAAGTACATATCAATTTAAATAAATTTGATCCAATACAGGGAAGCAATTTTCACTCACAGTAGAAGGATCTTTTATTTTAAGTTAGTGTTCACACTTCAGTAAGCTGATGCTTCATACTGAACACCCAAAGTTTGGAACGGAATCTTCATGAAGGACTAGTCATGTGAGGCTCTGTACTAGCTGGGGGAATCAGGAGCCATCTCCCCTTACTGGCTACTTAACCCTGTGCTACTCTTCAACTCCCCCACCCCTGCCCAATGAGAGGATATAACAGAATTTTAGAAACTGAGTATTTGTACAGTCTAGAGAAAAAGGAGGCACAGACAGTATGCTGCTATGCTGCAAAGCTGTCTTCCCAATTAAAGATGCTCTCTGCAGTGCCACATGCCTAACTTGCTGAAACCTTCCAACTAGATGATATTCTGCAATTTATCATAGCACTTTGATAGAGAAATGCCTCTCTTTTGCTTAGAGTTGTTTACAAGAAAATGTGTTAGGATATGTTTTTGAAATAAGAGATACAGGCACTTTCTCCAGGTAAATTTTATAAACATTTGTTTTGGTTGTTGTTTTTTTTTCTAATTAATTTAAAAAAACATGTTTTGCTTGCATGTGTGGATTGCTACACGTGCCTGCTTAGCTCTCACGGAGGCCAGAATAGTTGAGTGGACACCCTGGAACTGTAGTTCTAGGGGGTTGTGAGCCATCATGTGGGTGCTGGGAATCAAACCCAGGTCCTCCAAAAGATCACAGCCAATGCTCTAAATTGCAGAGTCACCTCTCCAGTCCCCTTGGTTAGCTTTTAAAAATCTAAAGAGAAGACACTTGAACAGAACATGTCTGATTCTAGGTATTGACTATGAAGCAAGAGTCTAGAGCCAGCCAAAAAATGACTATGTACTCTTCATTACACCAAGACCCAAGCCCATGCAAGGCTGGCAGCATCAGTGCACCCAGTGAAGCTGCTACTAATGTGCAGCTACTAATTTAAAGTATGTGTCTCCATTTCGCAGGAGCTCCTGATGAGTTCCCTGTTCCTTGATTCTTCCATTTTGCAGAACGACGATCATATCTGCATTCTGTATTGTGGAGAGTCTGTGAGCCACCACTAAGCAGGTCCTCCCTCTCTGGGCTTTATCAAGGGCCTGTTGAACCACCTGGAAGGAAAAAAAAAAGGACTAAGTGTCTTTCAATTTGGGGTAGATCTTCCTAAGCATGCCTAAGGTCAGCCATTATGGTAATCTAATGATATTCTTTTGCTTTACTGCCTGACTTTGGGAAATAGTCACTCTGCCAGATAGAAATGGAAAAAAAAAAGTCCTACTAAGGTAGGACTTGTTTGAAAGAGCATTTATAACAATGTGTGCAAATGGAATGGTTTTACAAGTAAGGAGATGGTCCCAAGCTCGAAACCAAGAGCCCATATTTCCATATCCGGGTCCCCTCATCATCTCACTTTGCTCTAACCACAGGAAAAGTCTGGGAAGGTAGATGATGAGAATGTTCTCCTTGCATCAACTTCTTCCTTCACACACAAACTCTTCCTT
Organism: Rhynchomys soricoides; assembly: GCA_019843965.1. Lineage (NCBI taxonomy): Eukaryota > Metazoa > Chordata > Mammalia > Rodentia > Muridae > Rhynchomys > Rhynchomys soricoides. The sequence continues at coordinate 1,006,897 of JADRCH010000324.1, read as the reverse complement.
TGCTAGATGATTTAGCATCAATGGAAAAGAACATTTCCCTGCACTTTTCCTAACTGGTCAGATACTTTCAGATCTGGACTCATTTTGCTCTAAGATGAGAAAGCCTTTTCAGAACCTGGTTGCTCGGCTTCAGCTCTCTCCTCCTCACCACCACTGCGCCTTCATTTCCCCAGTCCAACCTTGGTCTTTGTGATACAGCAGACTCCCATTTGATATGAAAGAAGAGGGTGTTTACCTTCTCACTCTCGTTGTCAAGGGCTGAGGTGGCCTCATCCAGCAGTAAAATTTTTGGCTTCCGGAGAAGAGCCCTTGCAATAGCTAGTCTTTGTTTCTGGCCGCCAGAAAGCTGCACGCCTCTTAGTCCCACTTGGGTGTTGTATTTCTGTCTCAGAAACATGCAGTTAACAAAGCACATTAGCAACTGTGGGAGAGAGACGTCTAAAGAGTTCACATTTCTATACTCTTGAAAGGTGTGTTCCGACACACCTGAAATCTATTTTTGGCCCCATTCTATGAAGGGATTTCTTCTTTCTTTCTATTCTCTCCTTCCCTTCCTTTCTAGTATTTTTTCTTTATTGAGATAGAGTGAGCCCAGGCTGGGCTTGAACTCCCTATGTAGCTAACAGTGACCTATAAGTCATGATTTTTCTTTCTTACCTCTTGAGTACTGGGATGATAAGCATGTGCCAGCATGCTCCATTTATGTGATGTTAGAGATTGACCCCAGGACATTGTGCATACCAGCAAAGCACTTTACCAACTAAACTACAGCTCCTTCAAAGGAAACCTCAGAATTACAGCACAAGGGGAAAATAATGAAGAAAGTTGTTAGTAAACACAGATGAATTTATACTCCCTGCTTTTTACTTCAAAAAAATTAAAATTTTGTTTAATTTAAAACCACCAGGCAAAGAATGAGGCTTCCATCTCATGCTAACCCTCAGTGATCACATCCCCAGATAGCTAGATGCAGTCTTCACTAGATGCA
>JADRCH010000324.1:953863-1000535 GCA_019843965.1 Rhynchomys soricoides | reverse complement strand
ATGTAAGCTTTGTGTGTATAAGAAGGGGAGGGAGGAGAGGAGAGATGCAGTGGTGGTGGGGTAATAGGAATACAGGACATGAGGCATATAAGATGTTGGTAAATACAAGCAAGGTCAAGAATGTAATCTTTTGATTCAAAGGAGGAAGAGATTCTTTCTGAGATCAGGACTGTCAGCTTAGTGGAGGGTGAGAAGCTGAGGGTGTAGAAGGCCAGTGAGATCAACCAAGGGGTGGAGACCATTATGGATCTTGAGTCAGAACTGATAGGGAGCAGTGTTAACGTCCATCCATATTCCAGAAGAAGTCTACAGCTTCTAAGAGAAGAACTGAGGCTGTCAGGAAAGCTTGATTCTGGGCCATTATCAGTTTTGTTGTGGGGCTGCTGTTTCCTTAGGAAAGAGTAGGACAGAGCTGCTTTGTTTGGCTTTGTGTTTGCTCTACTAGGCTTACCTGCACACTTCAGGGTTTGTCACTGACACCCAGCTTAGGTGTTTCAAGTCTAGCTTACCACTTGTCCTTCCATGGGGTCATAAAATCTTTGTAGTAGTTGAACACATGTGCTTTTCCCACAGCCGCTGCTCCCAACAAATGCTATGGTCTTCCCTTTCTCAATCCTGAGGGACATGTCCCGAAGGACAGGAACTTCTGGCCGGCAAGGATAGAAGAAAGAGACTTCTCGAAATTCTAAGTTTCCTTCACAGGTGTCCTGGGAAAGGAAGAAGGTAGTGTTTACAGTGGACTTAGGAAGATTGCACCCATGGCCATGCCCTGGATAAGTGCTCACTGTAAAATGTTCACATTCCCACACCATTCCGATATCAAACACATTCCTCTCGAGAGAGCCACTGACTCAAGGCTGGCTCCCATCAGCATTTGTATGTGTGATTTTATGTGTGCGTGTCTTGCTGACTTCATTGCTGGATTTTGTTCCTACAAAGCACCAGATTCCTTCTGTTTGTCATGACAGCCTGTTCTGCTGACTAGCTGACCATATTCTCTAAATAAATATTGTTGTTGTGTGAGCTTTAAAAACCATTTCCTGCTTTACTCAGCAATGCCTTATAAACTCTGTGCACATGTCTTTAAAAACTGGCTATGTTTTACAGTTAATATATACTGCTTTGAACTATGAGTTATCTTCACTTTCAGTTAACCGTTATTTGGCAGTAAGACTTAGCTGAAAGTTTATTTTTCCTCTGTGGTTTTCAATCTCTTCAGTCATTGGTGATTTTTATGTAAGCTAATACTTTTATATGCTAATGATATTCTTTTAAGGTTTTATAGTTTATTTGTTTGTTTGCTTGTTTATTTATTTTAAATTTGTATGCTTTGGTAAGAGGGTGTCAGATTCTATGGAACTAGAGTTAAAAACAGTTGGGAGCTGCCATGTGGGTGCTGGGAACTGACCCTAGGTATTCTAGAAGAGCAGTCAGGGTCCTTAACTGCTGAGCCATCTTTTCAACCCCAACTAATGATATTAAAAAAAAAACTTTCCAGAACTATAACTAAATGATGATTACTTATTTTATTTTTATTTATTTATCTTTGTTTCAAAGATTTGGGTTCTTTTAAAATTCACAGTTGGCCTTTTTCTCTCATTCCCTTCCTCCTCCTTCTCTTTTTCTCTCTCAGTACATGTGTGTGTATGTGTGTGTGTGTGTGTGTGTGTGTGTGTGTATTTATTTCTGGAAATCAAGGCCAGAGCTTCATACATGCTAAGCACTTGCTTGACCACTGAATAACATTCTCTAATACATTAAAGTATCTTTTTGGCTTTTGTGATCAAGGTTAGACTTTCAGACAAAGTCAGGTTTAATGATCATGTGCAGTATTCTGAACTTAGGAGAAAAAGTACAAAGCATGTTTGAGGGTAGGTGGAGCTCAGTGGAAGAGCACTTAGCATTTAAGAAGCCCTAGATCTTCAGGACTGTTAATGCTGGGTGCAGTGACTGTAGCATTTGGGAAATGGAGGTAGGAGGATCAGGCAATCAGAGATCACTTTTGGGTACATAATGAGTTTGAGGCCAGCCTGCACAACAGGTGTGCAATCTTGTCTCAAACACAAGCATACAAATACAAACAAAATGTGTTTGAAACCCTAAGATGTGGTTAAAGTTTCTAGCAGCAGAATAAAATATCCACCATGATGCACACCAGATTTAAGAGGGGAATAGAAGTCATTTATTTTTGGTTTGTTCATTTTCCATCCTGCCCCTACAAACATGCACTATTTACTTCCGTGTTAAAACACAGCAGAAAATGGATAGAGCAATTATTTCTGCACATGGTCTGGTGCCTTTGGAAAGTCACAGAGGGATGTCCTAGAAAATCCCTAGATCTTAAGATTTTATTAAGTTTATTATTATTTTAATTACAATATGGAAAATTTCAATCTTACATAAATAGGGAGAAAAATTTAATAGGCTGCTATATGTCTATCAGCTAGCTTTAGTCTATATCAATATGTGGAATTTATTTGCCCAGATATCAGTTTTTCAAAGCAGAAGTGATAATCTGAAATATTTTGCATTCAGTAAAATACTGAGTAATTCTGTAGTCTTTATATGAAATATTTGTGTTCTATGTCATGGATATAATTTATCCCTTCTTTCCTTTCTTCTTCTCTTCCCTCTCCCTTCCTTCCTCCTCAGCTTTTATATGCACATAGTTCTAAAGGGGACATAGCTATGAGATACTCAATTTCTCTTTAAACTTTTAGAAAGAAATAAAAGCGGCATTATACCTTTAGAAATCCTAAGATTTTAAATATTCTCATGTTCTTTACTTTTCAATATGTTTGATATTTCTGTGATGTATCTTTGAGTATTCCATTTTGAGAATTCTAAGGTATTTTTATTTCTGTTACCAAATATGCACACAAGTATCTTATTAATTTTACACCTCCACTGATACTGTGTTACCTTAAACTATCATATAAGTAAATCTACTATTAAAATTCTAGAGAGAAGTAGTGTAGATTTAAATGAAAACTTTTAAGTACATACTTAATGGTGATTCTAAATTTTAAATATAAGATTCCTAGAAAGGTTTTGACACATAACATATAGGACTGTTATCAAGAAGTGTATCTTGAAATTATTTAGCTCTCTGTTGTTTCTATTTTAATACTCATGGTTTCTTAAAGTTTGTAGTTAAAAGTTCGTACAATAATAAATGGATTCAGTCTCCCTTTTTCCTCTTATGCAAATATGTTTTCCATGAAAACCTGTGTTTGACATAAAAAGCATTGTTTGCCTTGAAGATGTGATTAGGAAAAAATGGATGAAATCTAGCTAGCATTCATGCAAGATCAAAATCACTGTTATCTAAATACATTTTGATTTAGCAATCAATCTTTCATTGAACATTCATATGGTATTTAGTATGTAAGTTTAAACATATTTTTTAAAAACATAAAGCATATTTTAGGAGTGAGAATCTGACTGGAATAAGGTACTCTTCCTTGAGGTGCTAAAATTCTTCTATACAAACTTCTGGCACCTGATCTTAGCAGAATATTCTACGTTGTGCTTACTGGTTTTTCCCCACTTTGACTGCAGCTGTCTATAGTTGGTTTATTTTTCAGCAAAGCAAACAGATGTGCAGCTCCAGCTTTGGCTTTGGAATATTCAGGAGCCCAAACAAGTGTTTCTCCAATGGCCATAGCACCGTATGCAATTGCGGTAAAGACTCTGTTAAAAGATAAGACATCGGTGTCTCAGGTCTATGGTAATAACAGAACTTGCAGAGTCGAGGGCAGGTGTGAACAGAAGTCATACTGTACCACTGATGCTGAAGGCTCAACAATAGCATCTCCTTGTAGCCTTCTGCCAGGTGCTCTGTACAGCAAAATAACCTTTGAGTCATCTCAAAAATGCCTCTTTTGATAGTGATTCCTGCCAGTGAGCATGAAACCTTTCAGCCATTTTGATAAGGGTGTGATTGTTGGAGATTTGGCAGGGAACCCACTGACAATCAGAAGAACTTGCCTCTAGTGGTGAGATCTGATTCAGGTCTCCTCTTTGTTTGCATGCAATGTAGTTAGAGCAGGTGACTAAAGCTGGGTTAGATTAATCCTCTGCCTTGAGCCTTGCACTGTTTGGAGAGCAAAACATGCATTTACACTTTCTTACCCTTCCTTTAGTGACTAAAGGACACCTCAGCCAAGCATAGAGAAGGAGCTGTGCTCTTCTAGTTTGCTGAAGATTCTGATCTCAGTTTCGACACATTCATTATAACCTGACAAGCAGGTCAATGGTGTTAGATAGCACACAGGGCATTTACAGAGTGGTGACCTAACATGTGGTTAAATATCTTCTTCCTATTTTTCTGTTTCATTTTAGATTTACAAATAAATAATAATTCAGCCACAGCAGGACAAACTTCATCACATTTAAACATTGGATAAAAGAGCATTTTTGGACCCCAGTACTTGTTTGCTTTGATCTATCATAAGCATGTCTAGGGGGTCTGGCAACATAGTATACCACTGTAATCCTTCAGTCAGGAGGCAGAGACAGGCGGAACTTTGTGAGATCTAGGTCAGCAAGGTCTACATAGCAAGCCCTTGGCCAGCCAGGGCTATGTAGAGAGACCTTGTCTCAAAAACTAAACCAAATCAAACCAAAACCCAAATGTGTCTGGATTCCTCATGAATTTTATCCCTTGCTACCTCATGACCTCTCAGAGGATGGGGCCTGTGTCTCTTCAGTGACCTTGACTTTAGAGTCTCAAGTCCTGCTGGTTTTACAGAGAAACACTGTAGAGAGTATACAAACATGAACTTTGCAGGGTATCTGTAGCTAAAACTACTGTTGTCAATAGTTCTTTGGTACTAACAAATTTTTATTATTCCTTAAAGAAAATTTTTGATGGCTCAAAATGCCATTCAGAGACTAGATATAAAGCTATAACAAGAAGAGTTGTCTCTTGTATAGGTACTATAGGTAACATGCTAAATATGCGTGTTTGTCGTTATTTGATACAATGTATCTCTATGTCACTTAGCCTATTCTTGAAATCATTTTACAGGCCAGGCTGGTCTTGAACTCCAGATGCCTTGCCTCAGTCTCCTGAGAACTGACTTTACAGAAGTATCTCTGTGCCTGATATATTTGTTTTAAATACAAGGGAAATTTAGACTGGATTAAACTGATCTGACCCAAGATCTGGATTCCACAGGTGAGATGGGAAGATAGCTGTACTAGAAGTGTGATGACTTGGGTTCTAAATTACAGGGTGGAGCTTCACAGGTTTTCAGAAGTCTGCAACTGAGAAAGCCTAGTGTCTTACTTAGTCATTGCTCTATTGCTGTGAAGAGACACTGTGACCATAGTGACTTTTATAAAAGAGAACATTTAATTGGGGTGGGGGGGTTGATTACAGTTTCAGAGTCTTAGTTCATTATTATCAAGGTGGGGAGCATGGTGGCATACTGGTAGACATGGTCCTGGAGAAGTAGCTGAGAGGTTCATATCCTGGTCCACAGACAGTAGTGAGAGAGACAGGGCCTGGCATGGTCTTTGAAACCTCAGAGCCCTCCCCCCAGTGACACTCTTTCTCCAGTAAGGCCACATCTTCTTGTCCTTCTAATCCTTTCAAAAAGTTCCACTCCCTGGTGACAAAGCATTCACGTATACGAATCTGTGAGGTAATTCTTACTAGACCTGCCATGACGTGGTTTAACATGTGCCCAAATATTCATCCATCCTAAAATTTCTACTCAGAGTCCTTTTAAGCATTATGCACAGATAACCTGAACTTCGTGTCCTTGCCAGTTTCTTCTTTAAAATGTGAATGCTACTCATAGGGGCTTTCCTTAAAGCTTTGTTTCTGTGGGAGAGCAATGACCTAAAAAATGGAGATACATAGATCCCTTGATACCTGGTTTGTGATCTCATCTGCTTAGATTGACTTAACTAGCAGTAAGCTGAACTACAATTGTTTATAACTCAACAGGCATTTAATATACAGACAGTGTTCAGGGCTGAGCTCTACAATACAGTCAAACCAGATACTTCAAATCCTGTTCAAACTCCTAGGACAAAGTAATGGGGTTTATCATGCATTTTCATATATTCTCTATCTTCATATGCCTGTGTTGTCCTTAGGAAGAATTTTTTTGTACAGCATATGCCACTGAATCGATGATGAAACCCTTGGTGTTGGCCAGTGTGAGCAAGAAGGGTAAGCAAAGAGTTAGGAAGGAGCAGCCTGGCACTCTTACTTATGTGGGTTCTCTCACATCGACAGCACTGCCACCTTCTTATTACACTGGTCCTTCCAAGCACATCTAAACACTACAAATACTAACACCTATTATAACTGTTAAATAGAAATAACCTCCTAAAACGTAGACATGAGCGATTCCACTTTTAACACAGCTGATCCAAACAGGGATATGCAGCATATTCACTAATCATGTACCTCCCCTGAGTGATTGACCTATCCTGAGAGGAGGTTTAATGTTCGTTGAACTGGTTCCCAGGATCACATCTACATTCCTGTTTATTTGCCCTTCATGTCCAACTCTAATGTAAACAGGAACAAAGAATATTTACAGGTTCCATGGTGGTTATCAGAATTAAATGATATATGGCACCTGGAATATAAGTGTTAACAAATGAATTTGTGTGTTGTTCCTTTCATGGATTTCAAGAGTTACTGGGAGCAGTAGATCTCATCATAGCAGTCAATAACCCAGAGTATAAAGTCCTCTTTGGGTGCAAAGTAGAGTAGCTGTCATCCTGAAAATGCTCATTCAAAGAACTGGCTCATTATCCTCTTTCCTTCTTCATCCAGATGCAAATCAGAGGCCCTCTCCTCCCACTACACATCCTCTTCATGATGGAAGGAGGGATACCATAAACCACTGAGATTTACTTGGTTCTCTGGAGCTGGTGAATGCTTTCAAACACATGATACAATCTGACCACCTAGGAGATAATAAGGCCAGGAACTTCCCAGTTTACAAATTAGGAAACCCCAGCTTGTGAAACTTATGCAGTTGGCCGAAGATCACACAGACTGCAAAGTGAGCAAGTCCTGCTGACTGTGTTTTCTTCACACGTTGCATTTTCTGGTGGTAAGCATGGTGTTTGCCCTCATGCTATCTTTCATTAGCCCTTGTCCCTCTCCTGGGATCTACACAGGCCTTAGACATCCATTCAACTTTGACTTCTCTCTGCAGATCCCTTTTCTGTTAATCTGACTGGTTTATGGACCTTTCTTTCTTGTAACTCCTGGGGAGGAGCCAGAAGGAATGGACTGTTGTTATGCAGGGCCCAAATAAAGAAGTCTTTCCTGTTTGCTAACTAAGATGGCTGTTTCAATTAGTTCTCCTAAACAAAGATGGCATCGAAGGCCCAAGGAGCTTCTCTCTAGCCCTTAGTGTTTTAAAATATCAGTCTCCCATCAGGATTCATTTAAAAGGAAGCTGTGTTGCTATTGTTTTGATAGCTACATTTGGTTCTGAATGTTCAAGGTAGCTGTCTGTTGAGAACTGTATTTAGATTTTGAAGAATAGGAAACACTTGCAGGCACACATGCACATGTGAGTTGACTGTCTACCTTAGGAAGTTTCCAAGCCTTTATTATTAGTGTAGAGTACTGTATGAATTTCATTTTTTTTTTTTAAAGCCTGGTGTAGTACTGAGCTTTGTCTACGTGTACTACAAAGAAGGAGGTGATTTACAGATAGACGAAAGCCTGAAGTCTTCATGGTGGGAAGGTCCAGAAACCTCTGCTGGTTACCAACAGTTTCTGGTTTATATTGTGGAGACATATCAGCTAGGACTTTGCCTAGTGGCACCAGTACCAAAACTTTCAGTTTTTGCCTTTGGATATAGTTTTGTTATATAGTTCATGCTGGCCTAGAACTCACTATGTACCTAAGTTGGCCTTCAACTCTCGATCCTCCTGCCTCAGCCTCCCAAGTGCTAGGATTACAGGCTTTTGATAGGATACCTACTTTATTAATGCAGAGTGAGAAAGGAGAAACTAAATTTATTTTGTATCCTCAAAACTCTGTACATTCATAGTGAAGTAATCAATTGAGCATGCCACACTAACAGTGAGGGGACTATTTTACTACCCCTCTGAGCACTAGGGGCCTACACAGGCAGTTTTCTGCAACCCCCACTTCCTAGCCCAAAGTCAACAGAATACAAATCTTATTATCCTATTTAAAATGCTCACTTAAGGGAAATGTCTACAACCATGCTCCAACACTGGTCATCTCTTGTCACAGGCATGCATGCTTCCTTTATAAAGAGGCCCTTTCCCTCATCAACAGCATGACAAACTCATGTGACTGCATGAGGAGATTGTGCTTCGGCACTGTCTATATACCTGCACTTCTCAGCACACTGATCCTTTTGAAGAAACAGTTTACCCACATCTGTACTTGTAGGCCTTGAAAATATATTCATATTTTATTGGGCAAAGTATACTATTATTATTGTCATTTATTATGCTTGTGTGTGACAGGCTATGATGTGTGATGTAATGGAGAGAGGGTCATGCCACAGCATGGATGTGGAGGTCAGAGAAACGCTGTAGGGTTGTTTCTCTCCTTCCTCTCTATGGGCTGCATGGATTGAAATCAGATCATCTGGTTCATGCAGCAAGTGTCTCTACCTGCTAAGCCATCTTACCCTCTATACATTATTTTTAACAATAAACTAAAACATGACCTCCTCAACTTTTCCATAATTCTAGAAAAATTCCTGGTAGTAGACTAAATAAATGAATAAGAAATTTATTCTGATATGGAGAATAGAGTAGAATATAGTTCTGGCATTCATGTTTCTTTAAAGTGTGTGTGACCCTGGGACTTGGACTAACCTGGAATGTTTAATTAAAATACATATTTCTGGCTCCATATCAGGTCTGTAAACCAGATTTTAGGGTGAGCTCTAAGCACCACCTTTTAAAACCAGCTCTGAGATTGCTGACTTGGAAAACCACCTAAGAGACCAGCACAAGAGGATTAGCTTTAACTTCTGAGAGGTTTCTAGAAGGAGGAGGTTTCCTTTTTGAACTTTTTCTATTCAATTGGGTGATTAGAAAGAAAGTCTTCTGCCACTCTAGATTGTGGAAGCACGTAATCTCAGTATCCAAAGGGACATTTGGGACACATGGTAGTAGAGGGTAAACTAGCTTCTATTAAAAAAAAAAAATGGAGCTTAAACTAAGACAGTTCTCAGCTTACCTGTCTATACCATGTGTCATACTGCTCTGCCTCTAGCTAGATGGCTGTTTCTTCCTGGCCCTGGGATCATGGCACTATTCAGAATTACGTGTGTGTGTGTGTGTGTGTGTGTGTGTGTGTGTAGAAAGAGAGAGAGAGAGAGAGTGAGTCAAGAAGACCTCAAACTCACAGCCAAGAGTGAGTGCTGGAACCACAAATATGTGCCTGGTTTTCCATGGAGCTGGCCAGGCTTTTGTGCATGCTAAGCAAGTGCTCTAACAGATGAACTACCTACACTTCCTGCTCCATTAATCACTAGTCTTGTGCTAAGTAACCATCCTGGTTAAGTTCTGTGAACTAGAACTAAGACAGTTGAGCTTACCTGTGACTGTACCTAAATGGAAGGTCTGTGAGCTCTACAGCCCTTCCGACACATAGGAACTCGGAGCCATAAAGAAAACAGAGAAACTGGGACCAATAACTTACAAAAGCCTAGAGAAACAGCCTCAGGATAGTTGACAGAGGGTAGAGACATGGATATGGGTAGAAGGGGAAGATTCTTTTCTTTTTCTTAGGTGATTAAAAAGCAAAGAAAGCCAGGCATGGCAGTGCATATCTTTGATTCCAGCACTCCAGGGGCAGAGACAGAGGCAGGCAGATGTCTCTGAGTTCAAAGTTGGTCTGGTCCACACAGCAAATTCCAGCCAACTAAGGCTGTATAAGAGGTTGAGAATTTGAAGGAGAGCAAAGAAGAGCATATGGTAAAGTTTAGAGAGATGAAGTGGTAGAGAGAAGTGATGTAATTATATTTTAATCAAAAAAGGGAGAAATAATTGAAAACATAAAACAAATAAAAAAAAAAAACAAAGAACAGTAGTGATAAAAAAAAAATAGCAGAGAGGGTGAAATGTCTGCTGTGAGAGATAAAAATTCCAGGACATGCTATATTAGACTGTGCTCAGTAGGCTTGCCAGATACCCTGTGGGCACAGTACCCTGGGTGTATACAGGGGCTGGAAGGTTAGAGAGGGCAGCTGTTCTAAGTTTCTAGTATTTGTTGAAAATCAAACTTTGGAAGACAATGAATTTCTAATCCTGGGAGTGTCCACACGACACCAGAACCAAAGCAAAGGGCTAATTTAACCAGGTCTGCAAAGCACATAAATTAATTCGTATGATTCTGGATTTTGTTTCTTGTTAATTTGACAAACTGGTCTAAGCAATCAGAATGAAGCCCAAGGCAATATGCCTTAATTGTGTTTTTTACAGAGTCACACAAACAGCAATGGTCTCCATCTCAGAGATCTGCCTGCTGGGATTAAAGTCATGAGCTACCAAGCCCCACTCTGTTGTAGTTTTAAAAGCAGATATTTGTTTGAAAGGAACCCTGTCTTTAGGAAAACTGTGAAGAACAATTCCTGTGGACCCGATGTTTACTGTTAACTGGAAATATTCAGGAATGCTGATTTGGTGACTTGTAAATTGTTTCTTATTAGTGCTGAGCAAAGCAATGCCCTAGGACATTTATAAATAAAGATACTTTTGTGTGAGTGGAAAATAAAAATTATTTAAAACTATCTTAAAATTACAGGGCTTCAAATGAGTTTCCATCATTTCTTTTAGTTGAACATATCCTCAAACTACAAATAGGTCCCAGGGAGGAAGGAACAGGGACTATCAGGAGCTGTAGGAGGGCAAGACCCAAGGAGGAGCCCTAGTATTTCCCAAATAGCCCCAGGCTTAGAACAAAGCCATTATCATTAAGGACTGAGCCTTGTTTTAATGTGCAGGCAGAGGTGGGAGTGCAGGGTGGGGGAGCACCCTCTTAGAGGCAGGCTCCTGAAGGGGTCACTGGGAGGGGGGCATAACATTTGAAATGTAAATAAATAAAATAATAAAAATATGACTGTTCTGTAGCTGTAAACAGCTAACAATGAGAATTGTAATATAAATGTAACATTTCTGGCATCTTAGGCCAGGGCAACTGAACAGTAACATTCGAAGTTTTTCCAGTTGGAATAGTTAGTTATTCCAATCAAGTGAAGAAAGTCCTCGCAGTACAAACAGGATCTGACAGCTCAAACTGCCAAGAGCTTTGGGAGGAAGCTGTAACAATGATCAATTCCTGATTCCTGACTTGTTTGCTCCTATAACCCACATTATGATGAACTGAAGCTGAGAGCAATTTATTTGACAGTTCACTACAGATCATTTGCATTGCATCAATGTATGCACACTGCCTAATTTCTGCACCAAGTTTAGTTATGCTGTACTCCTTAAAGTTACCAAGTACCACCAACAAAAAATGTTTTTTTCAGTTGCAATAGTTAGTTGTTCCTATCGAGTGAAGAATCAACCTTGATTTAATTATTACACAATGTAAGCATCTGTCAAAACAAGATAGTTTGCCCTGTAAATAAACACAAATGTTATTTGTCAATTAAAAACAACACATACATTATATGAAACACTTAAATGTTTCAAGAAACCCTCTTCCACTTGGGATCTAGATGAGAATCCTCCATAAACTAGATAGGTGTGCATAACCCACTTACAGCGTTTAATTATTTGCACAACTTACATGAACATGCCTTCTGGCATCATCCGTCCAGCTTGAATCAAATAGGCTCCAAATCGGAACCCCGCTGCGTGGGCAAAATGCACAAAAGCATGGCTGACTGCATAACAGCATCCAGTGATGTGTGCTCTCTTCAAGGCATTTCTGAAATACACAATTACTAAGTGATGGGGCATGGGTGACAAAAGGTCAATAGAATAAACTCAGAGTGATGAACGTTGAGATCTTTGAAATGCTATAATTCTGTGGATATACATTTTTTCTAAGGATTACAAAGTTATTGCAGAGAAGACAGGCTATTTTTTCTTTCTGTAGATGGTTTGCTGTAACATACTTGCCTTTACTTTCAAATGCATGGACAGGTGTCACAAAAGAATAATTAATGTAAGAGTTAAGGACCGCTGTTCAGTAATTAGAAGCATCTTTAATTTCCATCATGGACTTACTTATTCTATTAGTAGAATACATAGTGGCAATCAATGAGTGGTGCAGACCACAGACATCAGTGCAAATGAGAACAAAACTATCTCTCTGATAAATACAAAGCCAGAGGCAGTGTGATAAGGGTCATTAAATAAGTGCAGTGCACACATCTGTTTCACATTTAAGTTCTCTTAGAGATCTAACCTAAAAAGGGTGAGCCATCCTATGTACTTTCTTCCATTCAACTTTATTTTAGAAATAAGTGGATTCTGTGCCCTCACTGAGGATCAGATGATCATGTGGGAACCTATACTTTTCTGTTGTGTTAGCTCTTGATTTCCTCTTGATGAAGTCACATGAGAAGTTAGGATGTGCTGGTCTTAGGATAGATTAACTTGGAAATAGATTAGCAAGCAAACCACAAGGGTCACCCTGAACACCACACTTCCAGGATGAAAACCAACAGAGTGGGCTTGAGCTATAGTCACCTGTGTTGGGTTTGAAGTGTCTCCTCATACATTTGTTCAAAGGCTTTCTCTCTTGTTAATGACACTACTGTACGAATGTTCTCCACAGCTTCTGTTGCTATCTTATAAGGTGGGAAAATAAAATATAAAAATAATATTAGTGATGTTAAACTCCCTGGTAGTGAACCTGTCTAGGGAATACAGTATTTCAAGTCTATCTTTATTCCTGGCAATCACCCCAATAGATTCTTTCTTTCTTTCTTCTTTCTTTCTTTTTTTTTTTTTTGGTTTTTCGAGACAGGGTTTCTCTGTATAGCCCTGGCGTCCTGGAACTCACTCTGTAGACCAGGCTGGCCTCGAACTCAGAAATCTGCCTCCCTCTGCCTCCCGAGTGCTGGGATTAAAGGCTTGCGCCACCACTGCCCGGTGAAAATTTCTTTAGAAAAGTTTGATACAGCTCTAGTTTAGAGCCCTTAAGTCTTTACCAAATTTCAATTTCAGTTGTTTCCCCAGCAGAGAAATCAAACATTGGAGAGCATGTTCACTTGCAAATAACTCTTATAAATTATGAAACAATTCTTATCAAAGATAGCAGACAAAAACCAAATAAGTAATTATTCTGCCACAGAATTGCAAATCATAGTCAAACAGGAAAAGGCATCATACAGAGTGACTGTAATAATTTCACTTCTCATTTTGAAGTCTGGGAACGTAAAAAGATATGTAACTAAAATATGACTAATGTTTCTTTATGTTTAAATATTGTTAATGTTTCCTTATGTTTAGATATTGTTAAAACAGAATACAGTTATATGGGTTTCAGAATGGGGGAGGCTTCTGGCTTAGAGTAACATTTGAATCTGAGAATGCAGTTTAGCTCGAAGGATAGACAACGAAATTGTTGCAACATTTTGTTTCAGGCTACCTCCATGGACTGTCATACAGGAGGCCCAGGTGGACACCTCACATTTATTTATTTATTTATTTATTTATTTATTTATTTAATCTTTGTTTATATGAGTACACTGTAGCTGTCTTCAGACCACCAGAAGAGGGCACCATATCTCATTACAGATGGTTGTGAGCCACCATGTGGTTGCTGGGAATTGAACTTAGGACCTCTGGAAGAACAGTCGGAGCTCTTAACTGCTGAGCCATCTCTCCAGCCCCCACCTCACATTTATTAAAGGACATTTTGGACCTCGGACTATGAGCTCAGTTTTCATGTTCTCTTTAACTTCATAACTACATTAATCTCAAAGAACTCTTCACTTTTTACATCAGTTGTTTACAAGGAAAATGGATAAGACTGATGGAGTCTTATTTTAGGGAAAAAAAGAAATAAGCAGCAATAGAAACTTTTTAAAAATTATTTTTCACAATGGAGAGGGGAATATCACTAACGAAATCTGGAAAATACTCCAGTTTTTTTTTTTTTTTAAATGTATATTCATTCATACAAGTGTGTTGCCTACACACATGTCTGCATACCATGTGCATGCCAGTGCCTACAGAAGTCAGAAGAAGACATTTGATCCCATGTAACTGGAGTTATGGATGGTTGTAAGCCACCATGTGGGTGCTGGGAACTGAACTCAGGTGCTCTGGAAGAGCAGCAAGAGCTCTTAACCACTGGAGCCACCTCTGCAGCCTCAAGAAATACTATAATCACAAGAAAATCTAATAAAGCCATTTTACATTTTTAAAAAAATACAACAATTTGATGATTTCTTCCAGTTTACACAAGCAACTAAAAGGAAGATGTACTGTCTGGTTTTGTGTGTCAACTTGACACAAGCTGGAGTTATCACAGAGAAAGGAGCCTCCCTTGAGTTAATTCGTCCATGAGATTCAGCTGTAAGGCATTTTCTCAATTAATGATCAAGGATGGGAAGGCCCATTGTGGGCTGGTAGTCCTGGGTTCTATAAGAAAGCAAGCTGAGCAAGCCAGGGGAAGCAATCCAATAAGCAGCATTCCTCCATGGCCTCTGCATCAGTTCCTGCCTCCAAGTTCCTGCCCTGTGTGAGTTCCTGTCTTGACTTCCTTTGGTGATGAACAGCACTGTGGATGTGTAAGCTGGATAAATCCTTTCCTCCCCAACTTGCTTATTGGTCATGATGTTTTGTGCAGGAATATAAACCCTGACTAAGATAGAAGACCAGCATCTTTTATTATTAAAACTTTAAATTTACATTGGTTGATTGATGATTGATTGATTGTGTATATGTTTGTGTATGGGAGAGGGTAAGGTGTGCTTCTACATCCATGGGGAGGGCAGAGGACAACTTTGAGTGAAAGCTTTCTCCTTCACCATGCAGGATTCCAGGACCAAATTCCAGTCATTAGGTGTGGTAGCAAGTGCCTTAACCTGCTGAGACATCTCACTGACTGCTAAATTGACTTGTTAAAAGCTGCAGGTATAGATTCAGATTGTCTAATTTAAAGGCAATTACTAATTAAACTGTCAGGTTAATCTTATGACACAAAAAATGAGATAAAAAATCTTATGTCTTAATAATTTAGAAAATTTCCAAATTATCACCATTTTAAAAGCATACAGTGAGAGTAAGCACTATCTCTGAGACAAATATTTGCTAAGTAGTTCAGTTTATCTAGCACAAGTAGACATTCCAAGGCTCCTTATCTAGTATAAGAAATGTGGAAAGGTCTAAGGGTCGGGCAAACCAAATCACTAAGTAACTGTCTGCACTTAAGAGTATATGTATATGCTATGGTAGCTCTAATCCAGTTTCTGTAATGTAGATGATAGATGACATTAAAGTAATTTTCATATTCAGAGGATGGTCATCAATGTGGCAGAGTTTTGAAGCCATGTGAAGAGAGAAAAAGTCTCAGACCTGGAACATGTAACTCAGAAAAGACCAATATTTGCATGCTGTATCTTTTAAAATGCTGTCATGATAAAAAAGAATGTAGTATACAAATCTACCTAAACAAAACCAAACCCAGAATGCCTCCCCCTTCCCGGACCAAACATTAAAATACAATGTAACAGTAGTCACCCTGAGATAGTAATGCATTGCTATCCACTAGAGGAACAGGTGGGTTACAAGATGGATAAATGCTTGACATAGCAGCACTATATAGGGAGGATGCCTGGGTAAGGTCAGTCATTAGGTCACATGACCCTCTTTCATCACAGATGGTTAACTCTGGGTTTTCCTAAACCTCAAAAACTGTTTTATTTATTTATTTATTTATTTATTTATTTATTTATTTATTTATTTTAAACTGTGGTTGATCCTGAGAAACTTAAATGTGTCAAAAGAATATATAGTTGCATGAATTGTTCACTTTGATTATTGGTTATTAAAAATTGAATTATTTTAGGTGTCAATATCAATGTCTTTCTTGTACTCAATAAAATGCCCAGAATTACTATTTGAGAAATTTTAATTATTCAGTAAATAGAGGATGGGGGTTCATGGCATTAGAAACCTCCCCTTGACAGTAACAGTAGTGATGGAGGACATAGTTAAGTGTGCTTGCTATCTTCTGGTTGGCATTTTAAGTGGTTTTTATAACAACGATGTTTTGTTTAATGTACAGGTCTGTAAGTGGACCCTCTTATTATTATTCCCCAGTGGAAACGAGAGCCTGCACCTTACCTTTCCAGCACGCTTAAGCTCTTGCTTATCTTTGTTGGCAAAGCCAGCCATTGCTGCGGTTTGAACCATTCCTGTCACTGCAAGTACTGGCGCAAAGCTGAGAATCAGGAGTGTCATCTCCCATCCATATATTAAGGAGATGAGAATGGACAGACTCATGTTGGTTACATCTTGTGTTATGATACCAAGTCTTGAAGTTGCTGCCTAGAATCAGACATATTTGGAGTGAGGAATTAAAATTCTTATAGTTTCCTCTAAAATAAGGTGCTTTCAAACTTCAAACTTCTATTTGGACTTGTTCTTTAAGACTATTTTCAAAGATTAATGAGGACCCATATTTCTTGAAAACCTGGCTAAGGAACCCTTTCATTTTTCAACCTTATATCCAGTACTGAGACAGCCACACAGAATGTTGTCTATTTTAACACTGTATGTACAATGTAGAAGCATGATAGAAGTTTTAGATTTATTTGAAATTAAATATGACCTGCTTTGTTTGTTTGTTTTGTTTATTTATTGTTTTTTTTGAGACAGGGTTTCTCTTCATAGTCCTGGCTGTCCTAGAGATCACTGTGTAGACCAGGCTGGCCTTGAACTCTCAGAGGTCCATCTGCCTTTGCCTGTTGAGTGCTAGGATTAAAGGTGTATACTACCATGACTGCAAATATGATCCGTTATAAGGTCACTCCAAGAGTTCTTTTTAGCTGAATGTGATTTCACATTCTGATAAAATTTAAGTGTATTGAGAGTTGAAGTAGCAGGATTTCTTTGTCCCCTTCAAGATGTTCTTTCTGTGTTTGTGCACATACACACAGTAATTCATATGGAGTTCATACCCCATCTCAATCTTAACTTGTAAATTATTATTACTACATTGTGTGTGTGTGTGGGGGGGGACATAGAGAGGTCAGAAGAGAGCTCTGTGAGTTATTTCTTTCCATCCACCTTTATGTAGGCTCTGAGAATCACTCGAATTCTGGTCAGGTTTGAATGACAAATGCTGAGTGATCTTACCAGCCCCCTAACTCAGAAACTTGTGAAAATAAACCGGTATCTTGAAAAGCTTTACAAGTATTATGTACGTACTACATGCCTAAGGTAAAGCCTTCAGACACAGCACTCGGTGGTTCTCTGTGAGTTCAAGGTCAGATTGGTCTACAAGGTGGATTCAAGGCCAGTGTAAGAGAGACTCTGTCTCAGCTCCCTGTCCCCAAATAAAATGCATAAACAAAGAGCTACAGGTCTTATGAAACTTCTTTTGGTAGAAAGCTTGGTACTTAGGCAATGCACTAAAATGTTAAATGTATTTAGTGCTATGAAGAAAAATAATGGGAAGAGGTTCTCAGTGTGTAGCCTTGGGTGGTATGGAACTCTCAGTTCCATACAGTACAGACCAGTAGTCTTGAACTCATAGAGATCCTCCTGCCTCTGTCTCTCAAGGGCTGAGATTAAAGGCATGTGCCACTACACTGGGCCACCTGATTTTTTTACAAAGATTCAAAAAAAAAAAAAAAAGAAAAAAGGAAGAAAGGAAGGAAGGAAGAAATACATATTGAAAGAAAGACACTGTTCTGGCTGGTTTTTATGCCAACTTGATAGGAGCTAGAGGCATCAGAGAGGAGGGAGACTCAGTTGAGAAAATGACTCCATAAAAATAACTTGTGGGCAGGCCTGTAGGGTATTTTCATAATTGGTGATTAATGGAGGAGAGCCGAGCTCTTTGTGGGTGGGGTCATCCTTGTGCTAGTGGTCCTGGGTTCTATAAGAAAGCAGCCTGAGCAAGCCATGGGGAGCAAGCCAGTAAGCAGCACTCCTTCATGGACTCTGCATCAGCTCCAGCAATGGGGGTGGGGCTAGAGAAGAGACTCAGTAGTGAAAAGCACTAGCTGCTTTTCCAAAGGACTTGGGTTCAAATCCCAGCACCCTCATAGCAGCTCACA
The DNA here is from genome assembly GCA_019843965.1 of Rhynchomys soricoides. Classification (NCBI taxonomy): domain Eukaryota; kingdom Metazoa; phylum Chordata; class Mammalia; order Rodentia; family Muridae; genus Rhynchomys; species Rhynchomys soricoides. The sequence continues at coordinate 982,307 of JADRCH010000324.1, read as the reverse complement.
ACTGTCTATAATTCCAGTTTCTGGGAATCTGATGTCCTTATACAGATATACATGCAGGCAAAACATAAGATAAAATAAAAATGAATAATTTTAAAAAGCAATAACTGGTAAGAAAACTACATACAGAGGAGTGGGTAGCCTGGGCAAATGAAGGAATCTCAGGATGCAATTATAGTAACATTCTACATGGAAAGATTTCTGCTTCTGGCCAAGATGGACTAACAGATTTATCTTCTATCAGAAATGAAAAGAAATAGACAAAGTAGTATGTATATAAAGTGTTGGTTTTCAATGCATTCTATATAAGACAGCTAGTGACTAGGGACAAAGATGGCAGAAAAATATAGTGATTGCCTCAGCTACTCCCTACATTGAGTGAGCAAAGCTGAAGAGCCAAGGCATTCTAATCAGCTTGTAGCATAAAAAGGGATAAATTGAGACAAACCAGGACAGCCACAGAAGGTGATTTTTAAGTATTTGTCTGAAAAAAAAATGCATGCATGTGAGGTCTAGAGATATATTGTGCCTAATCATACTAGCCAGACTGAGAGGTTTGTGATTCATAGGGGCTTCAGATAGAGTGAAAAGAATGGCCTTGCCTTGGAGTAGACTCCAGTCCTGTTGATCAAGTCATCACATAAACACTTGAATGGAATAAACCCTTCCCTGGCAATTTTAACTCACTGCAGAATAAAACCCAGAAAATACATAGAAAGATAGAAACACCGGCATCTAAATTGCCGAATTCCTAACGTGTGGCATACAATAAAAAATAGCCAGCTGTGCTAACGTGTAGCAAAGTGAGACTCATAATAAGGACAGAGGTTAATCAACTGAAATCACTCCAGAACTAACAAAGTGTTAGATGCTGCCTTATCTCATTTACATATAGAATCTGAAAACAGCCAGTTGATAAAGAATACAGTGGTGGCTACAGAAGCTGCCCTGTTAATGCCACACTTACATTAAGACACACTGTAACATGAATCACTGTGTGTTCACATTAGATCACACAGCCTTTGGCCTGTATGCTGTGACACTACATACTACTAAAAAAATAAAAAATATTTAAGTACCACCAGAGTGAACACTTACCATTCTCACATTTTGTAGGAAAACAACACTCAGAAAAATTAGGAAGTTTGAAATGGAATATCAGAATTTCTTTATAAAATATAAAAATGAGACCTAAACCAAAGTGATTTTCTAAGTGGCTTATTTACCAGCCAGCCAAAGAAAGATAGATAATAGTTAATTATGTTTGGTCGTAGCTGTGGAATTGCTGCATGCAGAATGCAGACCTTGTTTTGTGCTGCTTTAATAACTGTTGCTCAGAGCTGAAGATTCTGAGAAAGCAACATCAATAGTCAATATTTGATAATGGATTATTTTGGTAGACAATCTGGTGGTCCATATTTGTTATCTTGGAAAGCTGAGGCAGGAGGATCTTGAGTTTAAGAACATCCTTCGCTATGTAATTTGAGGCCAGCCTAGACTACACAGTAAGTCTCTCTCTCTTTCTCTCTCTCTCTCTCCTTTTCAGTGTGTGATAATGATTATTTCTACATTAATATAAAGATATGTGTGTATAAAGATTACATATATAAAGATTTATATATAAAGTTTTTTTTTTTTTTAAATGGGGTTCCTGGCTCACAGTGGGTTCACATATGTTAATATTACTTATTATTCAGTTTGTTTCCATTTTTTTGAGAGTGGAGCTTAAAGTGACTGAAAATTAGATAATGCTAATAATTCATATGTAGAACAAGTATATATGAGAATACTGTAAAAAAACGGAGAGAGAACAAGCTGAAGTAGAATCCGCTAAGATGTATATTATAAGTGGTGGTAGTAAAAAATATTTACAGATAAGAACTTGCCATAATGTAACATGCAAACTATATTTACTCATTGCTATAGTTCAGCAGTGTTCTTTTTTTGTGGAAAAGCATAGAATTTATTATGCATTTATCATAGATTTGGATGTCAGGTTTTGCTACACACTTGATAACCATTCTTAATAAACTTAGCCTAAAACCTCAAGGCAGGATTATAATTATATGTCAGCTTGTACAGTGCTAAATAAAGTCATTTCAACAACTACTAATGTTGCCTGGCTCAAAAGAACTATCAAGTTGTTTTATATACTTCCCATGTCAGAAATTAAGAAATGAGATCATCATTGCCCAAGTTAATATACTAGCTAGCAAAAACTGATCAGCTCATTGTCTCTGAAATTAATAATGATGTAAGCGTTTATGATTTCTCCAGGCAACATAATTATAGCTTCGATGAGCAGAGATCTTGGCTTTAGTATTGGGTCTGCTGGTGGCATAGAATGTTCCCCATGGTGACAGTAGGATTTTCTTGTGTGAAAATGAAGTAACAGCTCTGGCTGATGACAGAGTTACTAGAATATACAGAAACAACAATACCTTGTAATCTTGTGGAGTCTAGATTCCAAAAGAATCTAAAATGGACTTATACTTTTATTAAAACTACTTATTATATGAGAGTCTGTTGACAGATTGGTGGGCAATATGCCATTACTTTGGGCTAAAACAATACCATTTAAAGAGGCTGTATTATTCAACTTTTTTTTTTCGAGACAAGGTTTCTCTGTGTAGCCCTGGCTGTCCTGGAACTCACTCTGTAGACCAGGCTAGCCTCAAACTCAGAAATCCACCTGTCTCTGCCTCCAAAGTGCTGGGATTAAAAGCGTGCACCACCTCTGCCCGACCTTCAACTTTTTAAGAAAGGTGTTATGACTGCATTTCACCAATGTGTTTTGATCATAGTTCTCAAAGTATCAGAGCTTCTAAAAGTGACAGTGAGAATATTTGCCATCAAAAAAGAATTTGTAGGTAAATTCACAAAAGCTGACTATGTATATGTACACATATAATATAGAGGATTGCATATTTTGGGCCATTAGTTAAAGGTTTCTAACTAAAACATGTTATTAAGGGTTTGTCTCATGAACATTCACACTAATATACTTGATGAACTATAACTGAAATTGCATAATACAGGAATTGGAATATGATTAGCTAAGTTCATAGGATAGAACTATGACACTAAATTGCTTCTAGACTCATTTCTAATCTCTCTTCTTGAGAAAGGAGTTAACAGGCAAATAAGACTGGCAAGACATTCTTTGTCTGACACCAAGATTACCCATCACCCTGGGTGTGGCCTTATGTGGCCAAGCAAATATTTATGTGAACTTGTATTAAGAGAGTAGCAGACTCCTTCACACTTAGAAGTCTTTTCTCATTTTACGTCTTAAAGTCATCGAGTTCAAAGTGTCTAGGATCTGACTGTTTATTATATAGATGCTGATTTTTGAAAAAGGATTTACTTATTTTTATTTTATATGTATGGGAGTTTTGCCTACATGTAATGTATCTGTATTATGGACATGCTTGGTGCCCTTGGAGGCCAGAAGAGAACATTGGACCCTTTGGGATTGACATTACAGATAGTTCTGAGCTACCATGTGGGTGCTGGAAACTTAACCCAGGTCCTCTACAGGAGAAATAAGTGTCCTTAACCACTGAGAAATCTTACCAGATCCATCACAATTACATTTTTCCACTTTAATAACTTATTGATTTATTAATATGACTTACTAAAAGCTGGAATGGTTTAATATACATGAAAAATAAGTTATATATAATATATGCCTTTCTCTGTGCAAAGGCATCACCGTGAAAGTATTCAATAATGAATGTCGTCTCATCATCTACAAGGACCATATCCAACAAGAAAAAATGGTGACCTGGATTCCTAAAAGCTCTACACAGTGCAGCATGCAGTGACTACCCATTGAGAGTTCTGCTCCTCCTAATTGAGCACAGGGAGACCTATCACAAAAGGGCTCTACTTCCATGTGTCTAATGGATACACAAGGGATACTGCTTCCATGTTTCTGCAGCTGTAGCACAAAACAGCCTGACCTTCATATCTTAAGGTTGGTGTAATTATGCTACACATTACATGGCCAGAGCTGGAGTTCTTAGCCCCAAATAACTTTGACCCTGCTCCTATTGAAATCTTATTCTTTCTCTCTCTCTCTCTCTCTCTCTCTCTCTCTCTCTCTCTCTCCCCCTCCTCCTCCTCCTCTTCCTCCTCCTCCTCCTCTTCCCTCCTCCTCCTCCTCCTCCTCCTCCTCCTCCTCTTCTTCTTCGTCTTCTTCTTCTTCTTCTCTTCTTCCCTCCTTCCCTCCCTCCCCCTCTCTCTTATTGATTCAGTAAAGGAAAAAATTACCACTTTTTTGAGAGTAGAGGGTTTCCATGGATTTACCAGGACTGACATTTTCTGCTTAAGGTTGTAACTAGTATTTCAAATGTACTGACTGTTTACACCAACATATTGCCCATTAGACAAATACTGTGCTCAATGTGCCCTTCACGTTTTTTACCCACGTATGCTAGTAAGATAGAGAGAGGTCTTTGGCCATATTTTAGAATTGAAATCCTACCTAATAAAATTTTAGAGATTCTCCTTAACACTTCTAGAGTTCATATTCTAACAGAACTTCAAAATTTTATCTTGGAGTGGAAAGGTGGCTCAGTGGATAAAAGCACTTGCTTTGAGAGCATGAAGGTCTAAGTTCTGGTCCTTAGCAACCATATAACTTAGGCACAGCCATATATACCTGTAACCATAGTACTGTAGGAGCTGGAGACAGATTGCTGGAGTGTTCTGGTACCAGCATAACTCCAGGCTCATCCTTGTTTCAAAGGAATAAGGAAGAGAGTGACAGAGCAGAATGCCTGATGCCTTTCTCTGGCTTCTGGCCAAATATGTATGGGCCCACTTATCCACACATGTGCATGCACACACCCACATCTACATTAGAAAAACCAATCTCACCTAAATTAAGAATAAGACAATTTGCTTTGTACTCATTTTCTCAATTAGATTAAAATCTTAATTGTTTTATGAAAGTTAATTTTTTAAAAATTTATATGCGTACACTGTAGCTGTGTTCAGACACACCAGAAGATGGCATCGGATCCCATTACAGATGGTTGTGAGCCACCATGTGATTGCTGGGAATGGAACTCAGTACCTCTGGAAGAGTAGTTAGTGATCTTAACCACTGAGCCATCTCTCCAGCCCTAAAAGTTAATTTTAATAAAATAATTTGAAGAAAACTGATATTTGTCCTATCATCTATCTGTCATCAATTTATCATGTATCTATTATCTATTATATCTATTTATCATCCATCTATCTATCTATCTGTTATCTACATATCATCTATGTATTATATCTATTTATCATCTATCTATCTATCTTTCTATCTGTTATCTACATATCATCTATCTATTATATCTATTTATCATCTATCTATCTATTATCTACATATCATCTACCTATCTATCTATCTATCATCTATCTATCTATCTATCTATCTATCTATCTATCTACCTACCTATCTATCCATCCAACCTCACTATATAACCTAGGCTGGCTTTGAATTCATTATGTAAAACAAGCTATCCTGGAACTTAGAGCCATTCTCTTGTTCCAGTTTCTAAAGCCCTGAGATTACAGACATAAACTACTAAACCTGTCTAGCAAGTTGTTCTTTTCCTCTTGCACACAACTCTGTTCCTACATTTGTTCAAGCATCATGTTTAGTGTGCTGCTGCTGTGCCAATAAGCTAAATATGATGAACGATGTCTTATTTACTTGTGATATGACAGGCCATGGTTATACACATAGCTTAACATGATCTGCAGAGAGCACACCACTGAGGACACATCAATAAATATCCCTTTAAGTGGGATCTTAGTTTCTGAGAAAATTAAAATTAAACTTTTTCCTTCATTGACATTTTTGGATCTAGGTGAAGTGCAGGTCTTTAAGTTTAGCATTTTGAGGCTGAGAAAGATCCTCATGGGTTCAAGGCCAGCCTGAGCTACCTAATGATGCTCTACCTCAAAACAAAGCAATGGAAAAATTTGTGCTGGGTGTGTTTTCTTTCCTCTTGCTATTTTTTTTTTTTTTTTGCTCTGCTATTTCCTTGTGAATACTTTGTCTCTAATTCTTAGAATCTTTTTTATCTTTGGATTTATTCTAATACATGTGCTTCTTTATTTTAGGCGATAAATAGCCTGATCGCAGAGATATCCTTGAGTTTTTCCTTAAGAATTCCCTGCAGGCCATGATACTACTTAATGGTTAATACTTAATGTTGGGCCATCTCAGCATAAGCCACAGATAGGCACAGACCACATATGTGTAGGTACACATGCATAGCACACAGAGTACTGTTTAATAAGTAAAACAACAGGACTGGTAAGATGTCTTGGTAGGAAAAGTCACCTTCCACCATGCCTGGTGCCTGAGTTCAATCCCCAGGCCCCATATAGTGGGTGGACAGAACCAACTTCAGAAAGCTGTCAACTGCCCTCTTCATGTGGGCTGTTGCTCTTGCTCATGCACCCACATACTACATAAATGTAAAAACAAATTTTAAAATCACAATATACATACACCCTGAATCTGTGCTACATCCATGGCTAACGTTGTGGTCAGGGCTCCAGTGTTGTTCTCTTTATCATCATACCAAGCCATATCCTAGAGAGAAGAGAATTGACAAATGGTTAGAGAGACACTCTCCTCAGCTCTGATATTTTTGTTTTATATTGTTTGAAGGAATTTAGCTGCCTTCTCACTTGCCAGTAAGCACTACAGGTTAACTGACTTCTGCATCATTTCATAAACTTCTAGGTTTTTGTAGACTGAAGAATGTAAAACTGACTTGTGGACTCAGAGGGTAGAACTACACTTGTAGAATGATTATTGTTAAAATTGCCATTGCAACAAAAAAGTGATTTTCAGTTCTATTCTGTAAGTATTCTGTGAGGAGAAGACTACTTTTTTTATTCATTTGTTTAGGGTTTTGGTTCTAGAGATTGAATCTAGCACTCAATGAGTGTTACATAGCCATTCACAGTGAGCTGTATATCTAGAACATTCTATTTGCACAGTGGAGTAATGTCCAGTACAACTTAGAAATGTTTTCAAATATTTTTACCTAAACAGATCAGTGTCAAAAAAGCAAAACAAAACAGAAACCAACCAAACAAATAACCGATTTCTCTCTCCTTTAGGATTCACACAGGCAAGATTTTACATGACACTTTTTATTACTCCCTGAGTTTGGTAACTCGTTGGCACTGTGAGGTAAGAGGTGGTAGGCTGGACAGCTGTTGCCTAGAAGCACAGAGACTAAAGGAGGCAGGTAAAAAACATGAGTAATAAAAACACGAGGTAAGAATTGGTTCATTTTCAGCAGCTGATAAGAGACAGCTCTTCTGAACACTTAGCCTGAAGAAATGATTTCCTTTAATTGAGTGTTTCCTCCTACTCACTCAGACCACACTTGTGGATTAAAACCCAGTAGAGACACTGATGAACATGGTTTCAATGAATAATAATAATAAATAATAATAATAATAATAAATAACAATAATAATAATAATAATAATAATAATAATAATAATAATAACAACTGATACAACCCAGCCAGGGCTGTGAGGCCCATGTCAAGGAATTAAATAGAAATTAAACAGAAGCAGACCATGAATCATACAGTATGTTAGAAGAAAGATCTGTGGAGGAGTGTGGAGGAAGTAGGTGTAACCATGTAGAGTCATGTTCTGTGAGCCACTTTCCCAAAGGATTCAGGGTTTCAGGTGACCCGAAGCTGTAATGACAGTCTTTGAGTGAAGCAAGGGGAATATTCACGAGTGATAGCTGCAATATGGTAACAGCACTGGAACCAGAAGTCAAGTACTTGTTATTCTGTAGAACTTGCCCTCGAATTAAGAGATTCCATCTACTTCCTAGTCGTTTCTAGACTTCAACACAACATGGGACACATGAAGAAGTTTAGGTATGATGTGACAAATATAGGAAAATGAAATCTGAATATGATTTTCCAGATTCTGTAGTACTCACTGTATCAACACAGCTAACAGTCTAAGTCACCTGTCCAATCAGCAGTACAGCTGAAATTACTTTCTACAAGTCAGCAAATGTACACCCTAGAGATTGTCTTCTTGTGTATTCAATATATTCCAAAATATTTAGCAGATTATCTGGAATTTAGCTGGCACTGAGTGAAAATTGGCTTGCTTTCTGTCCTTCCAGAGGTAAAGTAATTTATAAATAGAGGTTATCAGGAATTTTGATATACCTTTCTCCTACCAACAATTTTACAGTCACACTTGAAGAAGAGTGTGGTGAGTGTTTTTCCTGTAGTTATTACAACAGCCCCATGAGGTATTATGATAGTATACATTTTGTATATTGAGGGAGGGATGGGGGGACTAAGCCAAGGACACACAGTTGGCAAGGGCTAGAGCCAGGATTTGAGCTTCAGTAAAGAGGCCACGGTTCTTAAGAACTGTCTTGTTCTGCCTCTCATCTGGCTGCAGCATTCTGGCTGAGTTTTATTTCTTGCTTCTTGAGCTCTGGGATTTGTTACCTTACAATCTTTTGGAAGAATTTCCAGGCCTTCCTGAGATGTCTGAGTGGCTGCTATCAGTGTGATTATCTGATGGCAGAAAGATTAGTTTTTACCTAGACTCCCCCAACCAACAATTTAGAGGGGAAATGGGGGGGGGAGAACCCCAAATCTCAAATCCTGACAGCTCTGTAGATTAATATTGACCACTAAAAAATTTTACATGATTGAACAATACATTCAATCATGGAAGTTGGCAACAATCAGAATAATTTTCTAGCTAAAAGGCTCTTAAGTAATCACATAAAAGACAGATTGTGTATCTACAGAAAGCCACACCTGATTCTATAAACATGTCTACTTCAGTGAGATTCCATAATGGTTGTAAAAAGGTACTGCAAGCCTCAGCATGCTCTCTAAAGCTTCGAAGTTTTATCTCAGGACAGAAACCCAGGCAATAAACGTTAGCTAAAACCTCCTATTAGCTGTCTCCCTTGCGACAGACAAAGCAACACTGTGAGGGCACTTACAAAGAAAGGACTGAAGAAAGCTATATCTACACCAGCCCTTCCATCCAAAAAAGCAAATATAAGGTGCAAGAAGAATTCTGAAGAACAACCGGGGAAAAAGAAAAACAAAAACAAAGAAAAATCTGCTGAAAGGTACCTAGTGAAATTACAGGGGAACTGAATGAAGTTGGTTAAGCAATATGTGGATTCTTGTTTAGCTTGCATGGTTTTGAAGGACAGAACGATGGCTTGGAGAGTAGCAAGTCCTTGTTTAAAAATGTTACTGTGCTGGTGGTCTTCACATAGTTCAAGCAAGGATCTGAGTGGCGTCAACCACCAGAGCACTTGACAGCTCTTCTGGACATTAAAGCATCTCAGGATCTCAAGGCTCTTCCTCTTAAAACATTTTGTGAACAGGGTCTGGAGGGATGGCTCAGTGGTTAAGAACACTTGCTACTCTTCCAGAGGACCCAAGTTAGGTTCCCAGAGCATAAGTCAGACAGCACAACAGCCTCTTAGTCTAGTTCTAGGAGACCTGAATCCTCTGGTCTCTTTTATTACCTGCATTTGTATGTACACACCCACATGGACACACATGCATACTAATAATTAAAAACAAAATAAATCTTTAAAAAGTGTTTTGTGAACAGAGAGGAGGTCCAAAGTAACACAGAGAAAACATAAAAATCTACTTTTTTTTTTCTGTGTTAAATATTAAGATATTCAGGGGACAGTTAAAAATTCTATGGACGTAAATAGACCTGAACTCGGGAAAACATGAATTCATGAAGAGAGAAATGATAAGTCAGTAGGTGTGAAGTATAATTTTAGTTAATTACAGTCTCACGTTAATTAAGATTTGAGGTGGAGACATGAGGTGTTAATAAGTAAAGAAATAGAGATTTACCGAGTATTACACACAAGGGTTAGATCAATTTTTTTTTAAATTTTTTTAGATTAGAGGATGTTTCTAATGTGGGAAAGCTCTGAGCCAAGACTTTTCTGCACAGAGAACATGATGGCACCCACTGCTGGAAGCTGTGTGCTGCAGAACAAGGGCCATGGAATTCATCGCATGGTAGCCCCAAGACTGCTTAGAAGATGTAAAAACTGATTTTGACAACTCTAGTGGAATGACAGTAACTCCATTTCTGAAAAGCAATTGCCAGGCAGGACACTTTTCCCACCAGCTCTGCTGACAGAAGGTGAAGCGAGGCTTCAATGATTATGGGCTCTCAGGGGAACCCCATCCACCTCAGACACCAGACTTGTCCTGGCAGGAGTTTAGAACTTGATCCACCTAATTCAGCTATTTCCAAGAGTGACTGGTCATCTGCAGCAGTGTGACCTACCAGGCACACAAAATGTTATGTGTCTTGACGACTTTCTCCACAGCAGCTGAGAGCCTGGTGGGTTTTTGAACATGGAGAGAAAAACCTCTGGCCTACGGATGAGACCTTAGGACATCAGCAAGAGTATTCTGAGGTGCTGGAGTTCACATCTCTCCTTTTCAGTTTTAACATGTGGTCTTTCTTTTTCATTCCCTGACATAATGTTGTACCTGAGGACCCAGCTATACCGCTCCTGGGCATATACCCAGAAGATGCTCCAACATGTAATAAGGACACATGCTCCACTATGTTCATAGCAACCATATTTATAATAGCCAGAAATGGAAACAATCCAGATGTCACTTAACAGACGAATGGATACAGAAAATGTGGTACATTTACACAATGGAATACTACTCAGCTATTAAAAACAATGACTTCATGAAATTCACAGGCAAATAGATAGAACTTGAAAATATCATCCTGAGTGAGGTAACTCAGTCACAAAAGAACAAACACAATATGTACTCACTATGAGGGGATATTAGTCCAAAAGTTTGGAATACCCATGATTCAATTCACAGCAACTGTTGGATTGAGTGTGGAGTCCCAGATGGAGGAGCTGGAGAAGGGAATGAAGGAGCTGAGGGAGTTTGCAACCCCATGGAGGGAGCAGCAGTGTCAACTGGTCAGGCCCCCTGGTGCTCCCAGAAACTGGACCCCCAACCAAAGAATACACATGGAGGGACCCATGGTGCTGGCCATGGGCAGAGGAGGGCCTTGTTGGCCATCAGTGGGAGGAGTGGCCCTTGGGTCTGAGAGTATAAGATGCCCCAGTATAGGGGAATGCCAGGGAGGGAAGATGGGAGTGGGTGGGTGGGTGGGGAAGCACCCTCATAGAGGCAGGGGAGGAGGTATGGGATAGAGGTTTTCCAGGGGAGACCTGGAAAGGGAAAAACATTTGAAATGTAAACAAAGTATCAAAAAAAAAAAAAAAAAAAGAAAAGAAAAAGAAAATAAAAAGAAAAAAGGGGAGCTGAATGCAACAAATACTAGTAGTCCTGAACTCTTTTATTTTGAAGCCTCATAATATGGATTTTTAAAATTTTAATTTGTGTGTGTGTGTGTGTCTGTCTGTCTGTCTGTCTGTACATGGGTATGTGCACATGAGTACAGTTCTCTCAGAAACCAGAGATGGTCACATTCTTCAGAGTCAGAGTTACAGGTGGTTGTGATCCATCTGATGTGGATTCTGGAATATATGAACTCAGGTTTACTAGAAGAACAGTATGCCTTCTTAATTGTTTAACCATTTCTCCAGACCCAGGATATTCTTTTATTAGAAGAATGTGCTCATAAGAATTTTAATGGTAGATATTTGCTGCCTAGAACAATAACAAAAAGTATGCTTTTCAATGATCTGATATAAAGACCATGTCACAACATGAGAAAGAATTAAAGGTTAGAATGTTTGACAACAAATCTAAATTAAAAGAAGAAAAACTCCACTCCATTCACTGACCTGGTAGAGCATGGCTTTGAATGCTGAGTGTCTTAATCTCATGGCTAGATTTTCCTCTGCTTTGCCATAAAACAACCCCTAGGAAACAAATGAAAAAAGTACTACATTTATTCTTAGCTCTCCTTGTAACATTCAGTTATTATGTTTTTAACTGGAACAGAGAAGATAATGGAAACATGTAATCCTGACCAGGGTTGTTTAGCCAATTAAAGGTTTACCTGCATCAAGTAGGTGACAAGAGACACTATGCCCAAGACGACTAGCATCATGGAGTAGAGCTCTACGTCCTGCTTTAATGTAGCTTTGTTTTTATCTTCAAACATCTGAGAAGGAACAGAGTTTCCTTCAGAAGCTTGGAGGAAAGTGTAATCAGAAAACAAAACCAGCCTCACTTAACACATCTATACACATCAGGATTTTCTACAGGAATTGCAATGTAAAGAAAAAGCTATGCATTTCTGGGCAAACAAACAAAACAATATACGATTATTAGTCCCTCGTCTACTTTTAATATTCATGATAAAATCAACTTACTTTTAGTTTGCCTGCATTTGCTTGGTAAATATATCAGACAAATGAGTCTCATATCATAGCATGTTTTCCTTTATTATTATTATTAGAATTCTCTCTCTCCCTTCCTCCCACTCCATCTTCCTTCTTTGAATGTGTATGTGTGAATGGGGCTATTTGTGTATAGGTCAGAGGTGAACTTTTGTAATGGATTCTTTCTTGCCTTCCACCTTGTTGAGGCAGAGCACATCCTGTTTCTTATGTACTGCACATTCTAGTCTGCCATCCATACACTTCCTGCCTATGCTCTGTCTCTGTCTCCCATCTTGCCATAGAGTACAGATATACATTACCACATTTGGCTTTTTATGTGTGTTCTGGGGATCAAACTCAGGTTGTCAAACTTGTGTGACAAGCACTTTTATCCACTGAGGCAGCTTTCTGACCTTATAGCATTTTTTCAATTAGATCAACAGTTTGAATTATTATTTCTAATAACTTTTAATAACTCACATTCCTTAATATTTTTCTAAAGTGAGACGTTTGTATGTACCACTAGTAGTTGTTCATAAAGCTAGGCATTAGACCTATACATTGGCATGGAATGCAGCTGTTCATAGGGGTGCTGCAGTCAGTGTTGGTCTAGTAAGATCCTGGACTACTCTACTCTTCAAGGGCTCTGGCACAATCCCAAACTCGTATTCCCTTTCCCTGAACTGGCTGGTAATAAAAGTCTGTCATTGTTTGGACAGGTCAGGAAGAGAGAAGCTGTATCTGTCTCTTTTATTGCTTCAGTGCTTAGGAATGCTGGTACAACACTAGAGTCAGAATAAAAACAAAGCATTTCTTTATAGATCACTCAGCCAACAAGACCCAGCTGAACATTACATAACAGGCATGGTTCATCTCCTAGGCATGGGAGCTACCTTTTCTACCAGGGACCCACTGAGAGTTCTGGATCTCATTTTGCTGATCAATACACTACAGCTCTGTGCTCTCAGATTATGCTTAACTTAAGTTGTTAAAAGCATAAAAAAGAATGAGTTTTACTTACAGTGACTAATTTTCCAAAGATGATGGAAAATGCTGGATGAACAGATCCATTTAAAGCAGAAGCCAATATTCCCAGAACCACAAAAAGCCATTCAGACTTGCTTAATTTAAATATTTTTAATAGCGAAACTTCAGGAAGACATGCCTATAAATAAAATTAAAAGTTGGTTAAGAACAACATTAGTCTGAGGGTGCCATGAAACCCAGAGAAGTGAGGCAGGACACATAGAAGTGCACTGAGACCTATCAAATATAACAAATGACAGTGTACAATTGTATTTTCCTTAGAAAAATTTACTACTGTTATTACTAATGTTGAGTCTCAATCATAAAATAATCTTACGTAAAAGTGATGATTTGTATGATGTTAGTTCTTGGAATTTTACTTAGTTGTATTAAGAAAGTGCAAAATGGGGCTGGAGAGATGGCTCAGTGGTTGAGAACCAGAATTTTATTCCCAGCACCTACATGGAAGCTCATAACCTGTAACTCCAGTTCCGGCGCATCTGACTTTTCAGGCACTGTATACACGTGATACACAAACAAGAAAAAAACAGTCATACATACAAAAAATAAAATAAAAATTTAAAAAGAAAGCACCCAGTAGGTCACTTGTTCAGGTAGCTAAGATCACATGAAATATTAACTTAAGTTTTCTTACTCTTGTCAGATTGAATTTCATGCTCTAGGCAAGGGTAAGGTATAGGCAGGAAGTCAGCAGAGAAAGTGCAGGAGGTCAATGCTTTACTAGAATTTTAGTCTCGGAAGTGTTACAGTTCAGCTGTGTGGCAAGGTGTGAGGGTACACATCCTGTAAGGGGCACAGGCTGTGTGCTCATAGACTGCAGGGATGGTGTCCCATGCAGTACTGGTGAGACAACCAGGAACACTGCTATGTTCACCAAGTGTTTCATATTGAGTTAATGTTTAGCTGTCTTGCATTCAGGAACATTTTACCGTTGTCAGTTCTTTTACTTTTGTGATCCCAGCATTCAATTGTGATGCCCTCATATGCAGTTGTGAGTCACAGTTTTAAAAGGTGTGTGTATGTGTGTGTGTGTTCCTATGGATTTAAAAAGCCCAGATTTTTTTCCAAAAGGGAGTACTGTTTAAATTAGTGTTAACAAGGCAGAAAAGAATAACATAAAATAAGACAAAATAAAATGAAAAATCTCGGTAAAATCATGAGCAATATGAGACCTAATATATTACAGATTAAAGAATGTTGAAAGACAATCTGACTTTTGTAGTAAAACTATGAAATAGGCATTTTCTATAGAGGCGCAAACCAATCTGATGAAGTTAAAAAATCTCCTAAAAAATTTAAAATTTCATCTGATTATTTTAGAAGTTTACTAAGATATAATTTGCACAGAACCAATTGCACATACGTGAGTAGTTTAGGAGTTTGGAAGCAGCTAGTTATCCATAAGGCTACTAACTAGTGCCATACTTAACATAACTGCTTTTCCAGAAGGTTCCTCCTGCCTTTTGCAAGGCCTTTTTCTCTGGCCTCCCAGTTGCCATCCTAGCTCCTTCAACCTGTGCCCATTCCAGAAACTCACATTATGTCTCTTTATTTTTCTCTCTTTCCCCTCACTTTGTAGTTGGGGTGCTGCTAATTTTTTTTAGTGTTTTGGGAGTTTTTAATATAGCACGATTCAAGTGCTACAGCAGATATGTGGTTTACTAATAGCAGATATGTGGTTTACTAACAGCAGATATGTGGTTTACTAACAGCAGATATGTGGTTTACTAATACTTTCAGTTTATGGTTTATTCCGTTGCTTAAATCTATTTTATAATGTTCTTCACTCTAATACTGTCTGATTTGTTATTATTTTTTCTTATCAGCATGTTTTTGGTATTACAGCTAGGAAATCTTAAAGTCACAAAGATTTTCTACTAGATATTCTCACACAAATTCAATGTTTTACATTGTCTATCTGTGTATGCACATGCCACTGGGTAATGTGTAGGTCAGAGGACAACGCATAGGAGTCTATTCTATTTTACCATGTGGGTGCAGGAATTGAATTCAGGTTACCAGAAAACCCCCAAGCCATCTTCTCAGCCCTTTTGTGTTTTGTTTTGGTTCACTAATTTTTTTTTTTTTTATTAAATGCTAGATGTCATAAATTTTGCTCTATTGGTTACTTGAAATAAATGAAAATTCCTATGATACCCATTGTGACATCTACAGTCTTCGGCAATTGGCAGTGTTGGATAGCGTAGCAGAAGGGCTGGGATACACAATCTAGAGCTCAGGCAGATAACTGGCAAAGTACAAGTACAAATCAATGCACAGGGGTCAGGAATATGGAGCTGTGGAGAAGGAGAGCTCTGGGACTCAGGGAAGGGGTACAGGGAAGATGATGGGTGGTGCTCATGACTGACAACTTGA
The DNA here is from genome assembly GCA_019843965.1 of Rhynchomys soricoides. Classification (NCBI taxonomy): domain Eukaryota; kingdom Metazoa; phylum Chordata; class Mammalia; order Rodentia; family Muridae; genus Rhynchomys; species Rhynchomys soricoides. Next base: position 966,487 of record JADRCH010000324.1, on the reverse strand, counting down.
CTAGAGCCTTTAGGGAAGAAGGATCCTCCATTGAGAAAATGCCTCAACATGGCCAGGAGGAAAATCTGTGCGGGCATTTTATTGATTAATGACTTATGAGGGCAGTCCCAGATCCTGTGGGCAGTACCACTCCTGAGCAGGTGAACCATGGGAGCAAGTTGGTAAGCAACCTCCATGGTGTCTGCTTCAGTTCCTGCCTCTAGGCTCCTGCTCCCTTCGCGATGGACTACAATTGTATGCGGAAATAAACCTGTTCCTCTCCAAGATGCTTTTGAGTATGGTACTTATCATGGCAATAGAAACCTGACCAGGGAAGGTGCTGAGCACATTCAGTTGTGGGTCGAGAGCCCAAAGTGGGTTAGAGGAAGGAGTGTCATTGTGACTCAGAAACGGGACAGGGTAGAATGGTGTGACTGAAGAGAGTACTGGATAGTCTCAGGGGCAAGGAGGGATAAATCAGGGTGACCTTTGTGCTGGGAGCAGAGACGAACACACTTGGGGGCACGTATCCCTGTTCATGGGAGCAGAGCGTACCAGAGGCCTGAACTGTGCTGGTGGCTTGTCTGCATCCAGGCTGTTGCAGCAGGAGTGGCATGTGAAAGAGACATTGATATGAACTAGAAACCCCTCTCCACATGCAGGGAAAGCAGATAGTATGTAAATGACCAACAGGGTCATGATATGGCCTGGGGTTTAAGAATCTTGAGTTGGTTGTGACTCCCAGGCTCACCTCCATTCTTAGAAGTGCTTTTTCCTTCTTTAATAGTTGGTTTGGATTTCTATGACTAGTCACTTGTTGTTTGTCCAGTTCTTTAAGACACTTGGAAGTCCCATGGGATGCCCTCCAGACTCAGATGCACAACATCCTAACCCAAATTAAGCTGGTGGTGGCCCTGGGATGTTTGGGGTGGTACTTCAAGCTGCTGTTTTAACCCATAGTTTTCCTTATAGGAAAGATCAGCATGTTTTCATGAATTTCTTTTTTCCTTCCCAACAAGGACATTTTGAAATAAATGCAGTCCATTAGATCCCCTCCCCCCCAGTGTCACAGGGAAGTCAGAGTAAACTCTTTCTTAACTTAGTGGGACTGTACTATTTTATTATAAGACAGTTCAAAATTTTATAAGGATCAATTGGACTTTGGAGAATATGCATGCAAGCATGTTAGTAGGTGAACCATTACCTTTTGATAGTGTACGGCTTCCTCCAACTGGTCAGTACTGGGGGACTTGGCAGTACTCACATCACACAGAGAACCATAGCTGGCATTTCCTGCAGTGGAACATGTCCTTGACTCCATTTGCCCATCAGCCTTTTTAATATCCTTCAATGAAGAATGTACATGCTGTCATAATGATGCCTTAAGTGGAGAATGTACATGCTGATGCCTTAAAGATACAAAGGCAGGGATAGGGAGACAGCTCAGCTGCTAAAGTGCTTGCCTAGCAAACATGAGGACCTGAACTCAAGAACTGGGCATGGTGGACTATACTTAGCATCCTAGTGCTAGAGAGGAGAGGAAGGGGTGCTGCAGTATGGAAGATGGGGTCAGGGAGCAGCTCCATACTCAGTGCCAGGAGAGAGAGCTGGTCTCCTAGGAGTGCCGACACACCTTCAAGCAAAGGAAGACCAATTCTGTTCAAATTCCTCGACCAAGAGGTATTCTCACAGAGCCATCAGGACACAGGAACCAAGGAACAGCTGGGGACAGGATCCTTCTGGTTTCTGTCTGCACCCCAGAACTGACCCTGTACCACAGCTCTCCAAACCCAAATTCCTGTCAGAGAGAGCTGGTCTCCAAGGTGTACTGATGCAAAGGCTTGCAGGAGGGACAAGCCACTGTCAGAGAGAGCAAGACCAGCTAACATCAGAGATAACCAGATGGCCAAAGGCAAGGGCAAGAACATAAGGAACAGAAACCAAGGCTACTTGGCATCATCAGAACCCAGCTCTCCCACCACAGCAAGCCCTGGATACCCCAACACAACAGATAAGCAAGAGTCAGACTTAAAATCACATCTCATGATGACAATAGAAGATTTTAAGAAGGAAATAAATAACTCCCTTAAAGAAATACAAGAGAACACAGGTAAACAATTAGAAGCCCTAAAAGAGGAAACACAAAATTCACTTAAAGAATTACAGGAAAACACAATAAAACAGAAGAAGGAAATGAAAAAACCATCCAGGAACTAAAATTAGAAATAGAAACAATAAAGAAATCACAAAGGGAGACAACCCTGGAGTAAGAAAACCTAGGAAAGAGATCAGGAGTCATAGATGTCAGCATCACCAACAGAATACAAGAGATGAAAGAGAGAATCTCAGGTGGGGAAGATGCCAAAGAAAACATGGACACAACTGTCAAAGAAAACGCAAAATGCAAAGCTCCTAATTCAAAACATCCAAGATATCCAGTATGCAATGAGAAGACAGAACCTGAGGATAATAGGTATAGAAGAGAGTGAAGATTCCCAACTTAAAGGACCAGTAAATATCTTCAACAGAATTGTAGAAGAAAACTTTCCTAACCTAAAGAAAGAGATGAACATAAACATTCAAGAAGCCTACAGAACTCCAAATAGATTGGACTATAAAAGAAATTCCTCCCATCACATAATAGTCAAAACACCAAATGCACAAAACAAGGAAAGAATATTAAAAGCAGTAAGGGAAAAGGGTCAAGTAACATATAAAGGCAGACCTATCAGAATTACATGCTCATAGATTGGCAGGATTAATATAGTAAAAATGGTCATCTTTCTGAAAGCAATTTACAGATTCAATGCAATCCCCATCAACTCAATTCTTCATAGACTTAGAAAGAGCAATTCTCAAATTCATTTGGAATAATAAAAAACCAAGGATAGCAAAAACTCTTCTCAACAATAAAAGAACTTCTGGAGGAATCAGCATCCCTGACCTCAAACTGTACTACAGAAGAGTAGTGATAAAAACTTCATGGTATTGGTACAGTGACAGGCAGGTAGATAAATGGAATAGAATTGAAGACCCAGAATTGAGCCCACACACCTACTGTCACTTGATCTTTGACAAAGGAGCTAAAACCATCCAGTGGAAAAAAGACAGCATCTTCAACAAATGGTGCTGGCTCAACTGGTGTTCAACATGTAGAAGAATGCAAATTGATCCATTCCTATCTCCCTTTACAAAGCTCAAGTTCAAGTGGATCAAGGACCTCCACATAAAACCAGATACACTGAATCTAATAGAAGAGAATGTTTGGAAAAGTCTTGAACACATGAGCACAGGGGAAAACTTCCTGAACAGAACACCAATGGCTTACGCTCTAAGATCAAGAATCGACAAATGGGACCTCATGAAATTGCAAAGCTTCTGTATGGCAAAGGACACTGTAAATAGGACAAAACGGCAACCTACAGAATAGGAAAAGGTCCTTACCAATCCTACATCCAATAGAGGGCTAATATCCAATATATACAAAGAACTTGAGAAGTTAGACTCCACAGAACCAAATAACCCTATCAAAAAAATGGGGAACAGAGCTAAACAGAGAATTCTCAACTGAGGACTGAATGAACTCCAACGACCGAGAAGCACCTAAAGAAATGTCCACCATCCTTAGTCATCAGGGAAATGCAAATCCAAACAACCCTGAGATTCCACCTCACACCAGTCAGAATGGCTAAGATCAAAAACTCAGGTGACTGCAGATGCTGGTGAGGATGTGGAGAAAGAGGAACACTCCTACATTGCTGGTGGGATTGCAAGATGGTACAACCACTCTGGAAATCAGTTTGGCGGACCCTCAGAAAAAGGGACGTAATACTACCTGAGGACCTAGCTATTCCACTCCTAGGCACATACCCAGAAGATGCTCTTACATGTAATAAAGACACATGCTCCACTATGTTCATAGCAGCCATATTTATAAAAGCCAGTAGCTGGAAACAACCCAGATGTCCCTCAATAGAGGAATGGATACAGAAAATGTGGTACATTTACACAATGGAATACTACTCAGCTATTAAAAACAATGATTTCATGAAATTCGCAGGCAAATGGATGGAACTTGAAAATATCATCCTGAGTGAGGTAACTCAGTCACAAAAGAATGAACACAGTATGAACTCACTGATAAGTGGATATTAGCTCAAAAGTTCAGAATACCCAAGATTCAATTTACAGCAGTCGTTGGACTGAGCATGAGGTCCCAGATGGAGGAGTTGGAGAAGGGACTGAAGGAGCTGAGGGAGTTTGCAGCCCCATGGCGGGAACAACAGTGTCAACTGGCCTGATCCCCTGGTGCTCCCAAAGACTGGACTACCAACCAAAGAATACCCATGGAGGGACTCATAGTGCTGGCTACACATGTGGAAGAGGAGGACCTTGTTGATCATCAGTGGCCCAGTATAGGGGAATGCCAGGGAGAGAAGAGGGGAATGGGTGGGTGGGTTGGGGAATACCCTCACAGAGGCAGGGGAAGGGAGAATGGGATGGGGGTTCCCTGGAAATGGGAAAACATTTGAAATGTAAATAAAGTATCAAAAATAATAAAAAAGAATGATGAGGGCAATTTTATTGAGACACCCAAGCAGTATTCTCCATTAATCCAGGAGTGAGAGAGTAGATTTGTGATTTTCCCAGGTGTCCCTTCTAGTGCAGGGAGCTTTCACTAGATGATGTGAGCCCAGATAGGGGATCGGCTGAGAGAAGGGCAGGAGGGCAAGGAGCATGTGCACAAGGACCACATTCCAGGGATGCTTGGATTCTTCAATAATCTGAAGAACAGGTAATGAGTCACTAAGGTATAGTGAATTTTAACCAGCTGACTTGCTGTTATCATCCGTAATCAGACACTCCTATGCAATCATCTTTCTTTCTGTTATTTTTCTACCATGGAAGAACTCTTTTATTTGGTTATCTCTTTTTTTATTTCCTTCAAGAGTTACTCTGTGGAGAATTTAAAATAGAATTTGACCAGTTCTCATCGTAAAGTTTTCTAAGAAAGAGTTCTATTATTGGTCAAAGACAATTCATTTTTCTAAGGAACTTGCTAGACAAAAGAATAATGAGAAGGGGTGGGGTGTTAAATGTTTTAAGTAGAGACAGGGGAAAGGAAGGGTAAGGACCAACCAAAACTGCTAGCTGCTCACCAGAACTAGAGATGGTAGGACCCTGTTGTTGAAGAGAAAACACATTTTGGTTGTAAGACAGAGAAGCCAAGCTGAGACTGACCTGAGAACTCTGCTTTCCAAGAGCTGGGGGAGTAAAGGCAAAGCAGTCTTACTCAGCACTGGATCCTGACTACTACAACACTGACCTACCAGGCAAGGCAATGCAATAGCAGCATGAAGGTTACTGGGGTAACTGCTTTCTTATTAAATCCGAAGCCTGGATAATGGAGGAAATTGATGTCTAACTGTAAGTCTGACATGACTATAAACACAGTCAAAGCTCACAGACTGGAATGTCATAAGTCCTAGGAGGGAACGTATGTTGTATTGTTAAATGAACATGTCAAATTGTCTTCTAATTATTTACGCTTATATTCATAAATTAGTGCTACTCTCAATCTTGTCCAGAGAAGCTACCTTCTGCAGTGAGCAGCAGTTAATGCAGAGACCGAGAGCTGGCTAAATTGCTGAGAGTAAGTGACACCTCAAGGCTCAAGGAACATAGTGGGGAAAAGGCCAAGGATGAGGAAGAGTGTTGTGAAATACTGTCTTCTGGACATGACATAGTCACTGTACTTGCTGACTCACCACAGCTACGATCACCTGAGCAAGATCAACTCACCACAGCCATGATCACCTGCTCAAGATCAACCCAAGAATATCAGTCAATTTCCCAGCAGGCAGCACTGATTGGTCTCAGTGAGTTACAAAAACAAAAAAAGAAAGAAAAGACAACAGAATGGAAGTCTATGAAGGTGGAAGGCTGATGTTGGGGAATAGGTTGGAGAAGTTGGGGGGAGGTCAGAGATCAAAATACATTGCATACATGTGCAAATTTGTCAAGGTACAAATACAGGATATACTAAAAATGCATCTGTACTTGATTAATTTTTTTAGATTTATTTATTTATGGATTTATTTTTTTTTTTGCCTGAATGTATGTATAGGTATGCCTGGTGCCATGAAGGTCATGAGAGGGCATCACTCCTATGGAAATGGAGAGGTGGTTTTGTTGTCTTTGTTGTTGTTATTTTTGTTGTTTTGTTTTGAGACAGGGTTTCTCTGTGTAGCCTCGCCTCTCTCTTAGAACTCACTCTAGATTAGGATGGCCTACAACCCATAAATCCACCTGCCTCTGCTTCCCAAGTGCTGTGATTAAAACTGAGTGTCTTCCTCCACTGCCCACCATCTTATTTTTTAAGGTAGGGTCTTTCATTGAATCTAGGTTCATGAGTTTGGCCAGATTGGCTGGCCAACGAGCTCCAGAGATCTACCTGTCTCTGCTCAGAGCTGGAGTTTCAAGAAGGGCCTCAGTGTCTGGCTTTTACATTGTGTTGGGGATCTGAACTTAAGTTCCCATGCTTACTTGGCAGGCATGTTATTGACTGAGACTTCTTCCCAGAACCTTCCCTGCTTTAAAAATAAATGAAACAACAACAAAAGCAACCAGAGTCTCATTATGTGTCTAGAACTCACAAGAATCCTTGTGCTTCTGCCTCGTGAGTTCTAGGATTACAGGCCTGAGTCACTATGCTCTGTTTAAGAGTATATTTCATTTTTTCCATTACCCTTAGGTTATGTTAAATAACACTTTACTTAGTGTAGTGGACAAAGTTAGAATTTACAGTTTTATTATAAACTTGAGACTCATAGCTATCTCTACTTCCTAATTTGTAAAACAATAATCTGGAAACCCAAGATAGGAGCAGACAGTTGAAGTAAAATAAACAGAAAAAGACTAAAGTTATTTACTGATATAAGAGCCTTTAGGAAGAAATCAGTTCTCTAGAATAAGAGAAGGAAGCAGGAATAGACTGAAGGAGATGGCAAGGGTTAATTTCCATCTTCTTCTACTCATGTGCCTTAAGGAAAGAGCTGTATAAGATCCATCAGGGTGGATCTCAGCACAAGCAGACATATGAGTCCTGAAAAATGAGAGCTGGCAACTTTATCTTGCCCCTTTGACTATCCAGAACTGACTATCCAGTATGAGCTCTGTAGCTCACTTATGAGGATGTGTATGTATGGAGCAGAGTTTATGTTCACTCCACAGATACTTATTAAATTCCGTTGCACCCCATTCCCACTGTCTGCTGCACTCCACATTTTACCTCCCCCGCCCCCCAGCTTTTCTGACAAGCTTCTAAGAACTTATAATATCGTTCCCTCTCTGTCTCTCCCAGGATTATTTTCTTAGCCTTCATTGTTCTTCATAAAAGGCTAACCTGTACCATTCAGTTGCACAACCAAGTGGGTATTTGTTTGTTGGTCTCTTTAATCTCTGCCTTGCTGCCTTATCCCTCAGGGTTTCTTCTCAGCATTATTCCCCACCTCGCAGTCTGCGAAGCCCTGCGGTGGGGAATGCCACCCTGCCCTGCCCTGCCCTGCTTCTTACTTTACAAAGAAATATACACTTTTAACAACCTGTAGTCTACCTGTGCCATGGCGAGGGAGTAGTACAGCCCTTGCTTTGCCATTAGTTCAGCATGGGTTCCTTTCTCCACCACCACGCCATCGTTCATCGTCACAATTAGGTCTGCCCCACGAATAGTGGAGAGCCTGTGTGCTACCACAATTGTAGTCCGGCCTTTGCTTGCCTACAGAACAAAAGACATGGAGAGTAAGCAGAAGAGTGTTAGAGAGAATTCTTCAATAGTCAGGGCAACTTATTTTCACAATTATTTTACAAAGACTCTCACCCTGGGATATAGAAAATCAGAAAATGTAGCAGATGAGAAGGGCTAGTAGAAAATAGAGTATTAAAAAGTAATTTGTTTCTAATGTTTTTTTTTAATATATAAAAACCATAACCATAGTGTCTTAGCTCTAGAAAGAAACCTAACAAGAGTTTTTGAGCTATCTAACCATAAGAACAAAAGAGATCTAAGAGTTAAACTCATTGTCACTTCTCAAATGAGCATGTTCTTTAACGAGTTATTTGCACACTCAAGGTTAAATATGTTTTAATCCACTTACAACAATCATTAGTATATATATATATATATATATATATATATATATATATATATATATATAGGCATTGATAGATACATTTCAAACTGAGTCTATCCAGCTCACATGAGCATGTTATTACTAGCATTTAGTAGCCAACACTCACCTTGTCTTGTGACTCCACTGCTCACCCACCAAAGGGACCATCTTATTTCCAGTAATGTGTGTGTGTGTGTGTGTTTGTATATGTGTGTATGTGTGTGGGGGTTTATATAAATGGAATCTGCAGTCTATATCCTTGATTGCCCAGGAGTTTGTGGCTTTGAGACTAACCATTTTGTTTCCTACGCCTATAAAGTATTTTACTGTATGAATATAACTTATCCATTCTACTATTAACTGGGTTTGAGTTGTCTTTAGTTTTTGTTTGTTTGTTTTCTATAATATATATAGATTATTTCATGTGTTTATTTAGTGAGCATATTTATAGATATCTATCATTTGTATACCTCAAAAGGGGCTGCTAAATCATAGGGTGACCCAGTCTACAGAGGCCCAAGGAGCAGAACAATCCAGGCAGCATTCTATTTACAGCAACAATGGTAGATCCCTTTTTGCCTGATAGATGAGTGTTATTATGTTGAAACTTCTATTCACGTTTTCCCAATAAATAATGAAGATGAATAGCTTTTCAACTGCTTAGTGAAAATGTGAAACTTTTTTTTTTTTGGTGAATGGCCCAGATCTTTAGCCCATTTTCGTGTGGGAGCTATCTTTTCTTTGCTAATTATCAGGAGCCATTTACACGTTAACACAATTTCACTTCAAATAGAGAAGCCTTGACTTCCAGTTATCTTTCTCAAATAGTACTGGCCACTGTCATGAAATGTGAGAGACTTTAGAATGACCCTTGGGAGGCAGTAAAGAAGAAAAATGGTTAGAGGAGAGAAAAATTCCATTAATGTGAACTGACGAAGCAAAAGATGCCCTCTGCTGTTTCTGTGATCAGGGTGCTGTTGCTATGAGACCCGCTGGAATGGATGGGTGTACAGATTGATGGCTTGCGTGTGTGTGTGTGTGTGTGTGTGTGTGTGTGCATGCCAACTATAAACTTATTTCTCAGAGTTACATCCTGTATCCATACCAGATGAACTCTGGAAACTACTATCTGTTATCAAAGGATCCCAAATCTGTACTTTTTTGTACTTAACAACAGTAAACCAGGAGTGTGGGACTCAGAAATGATTCTGCCCACTTACCTTCTCCAGTGCAGTTTGAACAAGAGACTCACTTTCTGTGTCGAGGGCAGATGTAGCCTCGTCTAAGATCAGAATTTTGGGGTTTCGAACTAGCGCTCGAGCAATGGCGATTCTCTGTTTCTGGCCTCCACTCATTTGAGCTCCTTTTTCCCCTACTAGTGTATTAAATTTCTAATGAGATATAGAAGAGAAAAAAGTACGAACACAGAAAGGTGGTAAATGATTAGAGGAGGAAATGGCAGGCACATTTGTGCTTTGGTACCAGCTTAATGATTGCTTTATTGTGGTCATTCAGATTCTTTGATTTGATCATGATAAAAACAAACAAATCTGAGGAAAAGTCTTAGCAAAGAGAATGAGGAATGGTGACTTAGGACCAAACTAGACAATCAGAAAGAAGGATTCTTAGAAAAATGCTTAACTGGAGTGAATTTTCAAATTTCTTTTAGATAACCTCAGAATACTTTAAAAAAAATCTCTGAAGTATTCACTGTTAGAGTGTTTGTTGGCACTTTGATATGTTGTCTATTATTTTTCCTTTGTAGACTCTGAAAAAATAGTAAGACAAAAATGAATTCCATTTAGCAGGTAATGCCGACCTGTAAGCCTAATTCGGAGGAGACACAGGTAGGATGGCCAGGAGTTTAAGACCATCCTCAACTGCACATCGAATTCAAAGTCAACCTGGCCTACAGGAGACTCTGCCTCAAAACCAAAACCAAACAGCAGGCATGGTAGTGCACAGCATTAATCCCACAATTTGGGAGGCAGAGGCAGATGGGTTTCTGTGAGTTCAGACTAATCTGATCTACCTTCAGAGTTCAAAGACAGGCAGGGTTCTGTAGAGAGACAACGTCTCAAAAAAATTAAAACAAACACACAAAACCCAAACAGACCGAGCCAAACTTATCACAACTTCTTTTTGAAAAGCCTTGTTTTTTTCCTAAAACATTTTTCAGTCTTGGGAAACATTTAAGGCCCTCTCCATTTATTTCTTGATGAACATATTTTAAACAAATTGAATAGTATTGTATTATAGTGGGTAACTTCTTGTACCTGTGGCCCGTACGAGTCTATTGGGCTATGGCACACCTCTCATCAGGGACAGAAGTTCAAATATTCTCTCTAAACCTTCCATTTCTAGAGACTTATTTTTCCCCCTATTTTCAAAAAGGTCACTCTTGGGACTGGAGTGATGGCTCAGTGGTTGAGAGCACTGGCTGCTTCTGTAGAGGATCCGTATTTGGTTCCTAGAATCCACCTGTTGCTCACAATCACCTGTAACTCCAGTTCTGAAGAATTTGACGCCCTCTTCTGACCTCCAGGGACACATGTAGTACACAGACAAACATGCAGGCAAACACTCATACACATAAAAAAAAATCTTAAAAAGGTTAAAATTTTCTTTTAAAAAAATCAGTCTTATTGTAGAACAATTTTGCACAATAATTGGACATATTTTATGGATATAACCCTGTTATTTTTTGGCAAATAAATTAGCACTACTGTGACCTACAAAATCTTCTCAGGGTCCTTTTCAGTCCAAACCTGATCTTACTTCAAAATAGCTACATTGATTTTGACAGTGAAAGTTTATTTATTTTTAAGACAGCTCCTCATGCAGCTCAGGATAGCCTCAGATTTGCTATGAGCCCAGAATGGCCTCGGACTGTTCTTGTGTCATCTTCCTGCCTCCGCTCCCCAAGTACTGGTATTACAAGCCTGGGTCATCAAGTCTGGATTTATATGATGTTGGGAGTTGAACCCAGGGCTTCTTGCATGCTAGACAAACTCTCTACTGAGTTGTATCCTCAGTCCAAGTAGTGGTGTTATGGGTTTCTGTTATTTTTGCATCTTTCCTTTGGTGATTTCATACATATATACAATGTATTTAGATTCTGTCTACCCTCTAGGATACCATTCCATTCAAATGTCAACTCCTCCTGCACTTGTGGCTTCTGCTCCCGACTTCAAGCTCTGTCCCTCTGCCCTGTACTGATTCCAGTGTACTTGGGTGTAGGGGCTTCTGCTGGAACAAGTGGCCCCTACTTGCTCCATGACCTGAGAGTGGCTTATGCTGTTGAGTAGTGTGCTCATGTGTGCCACACAATATCAGTCTGCCTTGGGTTACCAGGTACAGCCTCCCCAAACGAAAACACCCCCAAGCCCTACTGAGGTGAGTTAAATTCGAATTTCAGAAAATGGTTGACACATCGAAGCTTAAAAATTCATTGTTTCTCTGACACCTGAATTTAACTGGGACTCCTGCATTTCATCTGGTAATAACTTGTTAACTCACTCAGGTGCTTATTTCCAAGTTTTGATTATTATGAATAAAGCTCCCATGAATATTCATGGAAAAGATAATTTGTGATTGTGTTTTCTTTTCTAGTGGAAGATGAAACACAGGAATAGTGAGCTGTCCTGATCACATGTCTAACAGTCTGGCAGGCAAACTGCTTTATCAACTGCTGCTCTTCTCAGATGGGAGGGGTGGTCCAAGTGCTTATGTTAGTGCCCATGTTGCTTCAGCGAGTCCTTTTCCTTTTGGCCACTCTAGCAAGTGTGAAATCACATCTGATTGTAGGTTTACTTAAACTTTTCTTGATGACTAATAAAAACATATAGTTTTTACATGTGTATTGCTCATTTAGTGCATCTTTTGCCAAACCTGAGGTTCTATTTTTTAAAGTCTTAGTTTTTCTTTGTTTCTGATTGTAACAATTTTTTAAAATAGTCTGGATGTATCTCCTGGTCAGGTAGAGACATTGGGAACATTTTCTTGTTTGGTGAGTCTGGCTTCTTTATTTTCTAAATGTTGTTCTTTGAAAGAGGGTTTTAATTTAATTTAATTCAGTCCTGTTTGTATCTTTCTTTTTGTTACACTGTTTCTTCCCTCCTCTTGGGGGACAAGCCCAGCATGCGCTGCAAACACTCCACGCCAAGTTACATCCTTAACCTTTAGTCTCAGTTCTTTTTGTAACATTTTTCAGAAAATTTTATACATGTATATAATGTATCTTGACCATATCATCACCCCTCTTTTGAGACATGGTCTTATTATCCAGCCAGGCTCTTTTCAAATGTGACATTTTTCTGCCACTGCTTCTGTCTCTTGAATACTGGGATCACAAGTGCAATCACACATACTTCGGCAGTTTACGCGGTTTTTGTTTTTAAATAAATATATTTTTAAAAAGGGTCTTCCTTCCTTCCTTCCTTCCTTCCTTCCTTCCTTCCTTCCTTCCTTCCTT